>LR812525.1:20611879-20619370 GCA_903798195.1 Danio kyathit | reverse complement strand
TTTGAGTTACTCTTGCCTTTCCATCAGCTGGAACCAGTCTGGACATTCTCCTCTGACCTTTGGCATCAACAAGGCATTTGCACGCACAGAACTGCCGCTCATTGGAAATTTTCTCTTTTTCTGATCATTCTCTGTAAACTCTAGAGATGGTTGTGCGTGAAAATCTCAGTAGATCAGCAGTTTCTGAAATACTCAGACCAGCCCGTCTGGCACCAACAACCATGCCATGTTCCAAGTCACTTAAATCACCTTTCTTCTCCATTCTGATGCTCGGTTTGCAGCAGATCATTTGACCATGTCTACATGCCTAAATGCATTGAGTTGCTGCCATGTGATTGGCTGATTAAAAATTTGCGTTAACGAGCAGTTGGACAGGTGTACCTAATAAAGTGGCTGGTGAGTGTATATATATTAGCATTGTGACTTTTTTCTTGACTATTATGACATTTTTACCTCTGAATTGACACTATTGTTTTAAAATTAAAATGTTATATCTAACATTTCTGATAATTAATTTTTTTCTCATAATCGTCACTATATCTCACAACTATTATTTTATGTCACTGAAAAACATCATCACTGTAACTCATATCTCATAGTATATTTATATATCAGTATTTTGACTTTTTCTGATGATTGTTAATTATTTTTTTTTACCTTAGAACTGAAACCATTTCTTCTAAAATTAAAATGTTATATCTGACATTTCTGATCATTTCATTTTTTTTCTCATATTTGAAACATTTATAGCTCAAAATTGTCACTACGTATTTTTGTTATTAAGTACGACTTTCTAACTCATAGTTGACTTCTCAGAAATGAAAAGAACAGTTTGTTCCCCACAAAACTGAAACATTTCCACCTCAAAAGAGCGATCTCTGTATCTCTTACAGTGTGACTCTATATCTTAGTTTTTCTCAAAATTAATCTCACAATTTGGCGTTTCTGTGTGGAGTTTGCATGTTCTCTCCGTGTTTGAGTGGGTTTCCTCCGGGTGCTCCAGTTTGCCTCACAGTCCAAAGACATGCGCTATAGGTTAATTTAATAAACTAAATTAGCTGTAGTGTATATGTGTGAATGAGTGTGTATGGGTGTTTTCCAATACTGGGCTGCAGCTGGAAGGGCATCCGCTGTGTAAAACATGCGCTGGATAAGTTGACGGTTCATTCCGCTGTGGTGAGCCCTGATGTATAAAGGGACTAAGCCGAAGGAAGGAACTTTTGTTTGGCAATGGCTTTACTCACTTTTTTAAGTAAAGTCAACTTGTGTAAACCAATGAGTTTATTCACTTTTTTTAAGTAACTAATTACTTTTTACAGTGTAATCTCTTAAAACGGAACTAACTGAACTGGTTTATCTACACGGGTATGTACACGTTAAGCAAAGGGAAAGTGTATTACAAACACACAATAGCCGATACAGTAGACGTAGTGCTTTTGTATGAACGCAATGACAACTGGAAACTCCGATGAGGTCATGATCGACGCTGACATTAATCAACTACTCAACCCGCACAGGCGTCACTGGGATTACGATAACACCATTTAGATGACGCCTCAGGATGACAACAGACACCAGATCCTGAATTGGAAATAAATTATGCCCTATAGATATAATAGAAGAATGAATGCATCCACGTCCACCTACATTAGCACTGAGTTGCGTCGTCAAAGCGGAAACCTTTTCCTGGGACGCGTCCAGCTCTCGCCGCAGCTTGCGGATCTGGAGGAGAGAGAAAAAAGAAAAAGTGCACATGAAAAGAAGAGGAAACACAAGGGATCCAGGTGTGTGTGTGGTGGAAAGGGAACTTTGTGATTTGGTATCAAAGAGGGGAAACGGTTTGCAGGTGTATGTACAGAATTGCACAGGTGGATGTAAAGATCACAGAGACAAGCGGCGAAATCAGATCCCGCCGCGAATCCGCCCTTAGTTTGTGTTCACAACAGGTCAATGGTGGTGAATAAACATGGTTCACAGGTATGTGTGGGGCCAAATAAGTGTTGTTTTTGCGAAAAGAAAAACCAAGTCCTCACCTCGGATTGTGATTTCTCCTCCGTCTGCGAAAATAGAAAGACACAGTAGTTACTAGTGGAGTATTTGCACAGCTTTTCTTGTTTAGCTGTTGAAAAATGAGCTTCTGTCTCTCCTGAGGGTATTAAATGTACACCAGGGACAGAAACACACACCTGAAAATGAAGGGAATGATTTCTCCCTAAAGCGTTAGAGAGGGATTTTTTTGTGCTCTTTCTGTGATTTATGAGCTCAGCTGTATCGAGGAAGTGGGATTTGTTTGATTATCAGTGTGATTGATTTGTTTGGAAGTTTGTAACCAGACAATGGGGATCATGTAGACATGCTTCTGTCTGTCTGTTTTATTTGCATGTAGGCCAAAGATGAAAATAACTAAAGTGTCACATATATATTTATTTTTTTACTGTAGATTAGAGTACATTATGTACATTCTGGTTTAATATTTAAATTATAATGATTATCAAACATTTGTACCACGATTTAAAGAAAAAAACACACAGGCCATTGAGGGTAACAGTTTGTTTACAGAAAAATCTTCCAAATTTAGAACTATAATTATTTAATTCAGTTTTTATACATTCATAAATACATTTAAAACATTTTTATATGAAATTTGAAAGAAATGTCAGATGTAGCTTACAGAATAATACAATAATGTCATTTTACTCAAACACATAACTATAAATCTTAAAATGAACTGAAAATTCTAAGAAAATTAAGTTTTAGGGGGATTTGTCCACCAATAGCTGTATGTGAATGTGGATTTAACATAATTTGCCATTATTATTTTCACAAAAGTCAGCACATGAAAAAATACTATAGTAATTTAGAGTGAATACTATAGTGTTTTTGAACCATACTATAGTAAAGTGTTTTTTAATGATATATAACACATTATTTATTGTTTTGGAATGAATGCTTCAGCATATTCTAGTATTAACAATAGTGAACTGATAAACTGTAATACATACTGTAGTCTACTTTAGTTTTTACTACAGTAAAGTGTGGTGTGTTGTAGTATAATATAGCCTATAGTTTAAGAAAACTACAGGATTGGGTCATTTGTTTATATTACTATAGTTGTTGTGTTATTGTAGCAACCACAGAATTACCATAACAGTTTAATTCACGTACTAAGTATAGTATGGTTCAAAAAAACTATATATAGTATTTACTTTAGTATATTATAGTATATAGTATAATATGCATGTACTCAAGGTTATTTAAGTAAATGGAGCTAAAATCAAGACTCAATCTATTGGTCAAAAATCATTTTAGTTAACTGAAGTAAAATAAAAATAAAACATTATAAATTAAAAAAACTAAAACTAAATGAAAATAAGAGAAGATACAGAAAAACAAACTGAAATAAAAGTAATATTTTGCCAAAATTTTTATTGTTTTTATAATTAATAAGCACTTATTCTGTGGTCGGAATATAGGCACTGTCAGTAGATGGCGCTTTTACAGTCAAATGTTTATACACTAAATGTACTTTGTATATAAACTTAAAATGTCTTCTAACAACTGTGTCTCATTTCAGAGGCTGCATCCTGTGAAGGATGCATTCGAAGGGCGCTGCTCCATCACAGCGCAACAAAGGCTGTCTCATTTTTAAAAAAAATTGAAGCTCCTTCAAATGCAGCCTCAAAATGCGCCCTTCGTTTCCCAGGTAATAAAGGATACAACCGGTGGATCCCTTGCAGCCTAGAGCGTCGCAAAATTCATTGCGCACTGGTTAAGGCAGGAAGTTATTAAAAGAAAACTCCAGATTAGGTTTAAATTAGGCTTATTTTTAGATTAGATTAGATTCAACTTTATTGTCATTACACATGTACAAGTACAAGGAAACGAAATGCAGTTTAGGTCTAACCAGGAGTGCAATAGCAGCAAGTGCAGGATACAGGTATAAGTTATAAAGTGCAGTTATAGAAAAACTATGGTGATATTTACAAATGGATGTACTATGAACATTATATACAGGTTGTATTAGCTATGAACAGAGATACAATAGATGGATAGATGTACAGGTTGCTATTAATAATCAGAAGTGTGCAGATATATAAACATAATTACAAATGTATATGTACAGTGGGTGTACATAATTACAAATGTACATGGGTATGTACAGTTCAAATAAATTAATCAGTGCAATGAATATGTGCAATTTTTAAATGTGCAAATGTTAAATAGTGCAGTAATAGTGCAATAGTGCAGTGATTATGAGGGGTCTGAGTTATGAGGAGAGTGGGGGTGTATCAGGGGGGCAAAGAGTCATTGGTTGGTAGAGTATAAAAGGGAGACAGCTCTGGGAAAAAAGCTGTTCCTTAGTTACTTGGATATCTAAACACATGTTAAAAAACAGAAAGAGTATGACAAGTCTTGCTAAAAGGTGATTTTATATTTTACATTTATGTATGGATCAAGGCTTCTGTAAACCTTGTTTTGCCTTCAGATCGCTTAAAATAAGTTATAATCACTTTGAAAAAAGTCATTACAAATTTTATTACCACTTATTAACGGCAATTGTTATGGTTGCTAGGTGATAAGATCTGTCCTCTGTAGGCTACTGTAGATCGTCTCATTTCAAAACGCTCGGTTCGGCCTGTGTGGACTTCAAAGGACTCACCTTTGAAGTCTGCATCCTTGTGAGGATGGATGGCTTATTCCTAAATATTTCCTTTTACTATAACTTCACCTACTACTAAATTTGCCGGCAGCTAGGTCTCTGCAACTCTCACATAGTCGCCCACTGAAGCTAAGCAGAGCTGCGCCCGATCAGTGCCTGGATGGGAGACCACATGGGAAAGCTAGGTTGCTGCCAGGAAGTGGTGTTAGTGAGGCCAGCAGGGGGTGCTCAACCTGCAGTCTGTGTGTGTCCTAACGCCCCAGTATAGTGAATGGGACTCTATGCTGCTCAGTGAGCGCCGTCTTTCGGATGAGACGTTAAAGAGATTCCTGACTCTCTGTCGTCGTAAAAATTCCAAGGATGTCCTTCGAAAAGAGTAGGGGTTTAACCCCGGCATCCTGGCCAAATTTGCCCACTGGCCTCTGTCCATCATGGCCTCCTAAGCATGCCCATATGATAATTGGATAATCCTCTCCACCAATCAGCTGGTGTGTGATGTGCAGTCTGGCGCAATATGGCTGCCGTCGTATCATCCAGGTGGATGCTGCACACTGGTGGTTGTTGTGTAAAGCAATTTGAGTGTCCAGAAATCCTCTATATAAATGTAAGGTATTACTATTACCATAATTTGTTTCTGTTTAGTACATTATTTGCAGTAAACTGAATATTTAATAATCAACTGAATAATTATGCCTCATATGTTTCATTGACAGTTTTATTGATCACTAAGATATGATTGACTTATGATTTATGTTGCTTCGATTTAAAAATGAAAATTGCAAAAATAGCTTAGATGTAGCTAAGCTGCTTTTGCCATGTAGCTTTTAGCTAAGCTTGCTACATTTCTTAACGGGTAGCTTTTAGTGTCGTTAAGCTACATTTTAAGTAGAGTAGCTAATAGCTTAGCTCACTACATTTTTGCTTGCCCAACACTGGTAAATCAGGCGTATTTAACTTTATTTCGTGTTCTTTAATATGAAAAACTTTGTATGAACTCTTCATAATTTTTACTTTTATACATTTAATGTGGTTTTGGGTTCAGTGTCTGTTCAAAAGTTATTTAAATTTTCATTTATACTTATTTTATTGCTTTGATCAACACTGGACATGTCCTGTTAACTCCTAAACTGCAATCACAAAAAAACTAAACCGAAACTAAATATATAAAATGAATTAGAAATGTGTTCTCAAAATAAAACCTAAACTAAAACCAACAAAACAATTAAACTTAAAACAAAACTGAAATTTATTTCAAATTTTAAAAAAGTACAACAATAAAAACTTATTTACACATGCAAAACTATAATAGCCTTATTCTTACTATATAAAATTACCTTTTTAAACAATTTTATACAAGTTTAGGTTCAGATTCCACAATTTTAATAACATTTCAATTCAACTCAATTCAATTGGTCTTTATTTCTATGGCATTTTTTTTTACAATATATATTCTGTCAAAGCAGCTTAACATAGATGAATTGAACACTGTTCAGCTTAGTTCAGTTCAGTGTCAACTTATAGCCGAGATTTGAAAAACCAGGTGTGTTACGACATCTCACTATAATGATTTTCTTCTGCCATTGACATATGATTGACAGCAAGACAGACAGTCACATTAAAACAGCATCATTGTCTGTCCATCAAAGCAATACATGACACTTAGGAGGAACCCAGTCGCGTCTTGCTGTTTTCACTTTAATTGCATCTTGCTCTCTATAAAAGTGTTCATACAGACTCAACACGATGACGTTGGAATTTAATCAATGCTCCTCTGATCATAAGCGCTTTGTTTACTTAGATTGCAGTGTCATTATATCTGGCTTTAGCTGAATGTTCAGTTCTCTGAAGGCACAATGAATGTGTTAAAAAGCAGCACAGAGTCTTTTTAAGTTTGTTTCTAAAAGACACTATCTTTCTGCATGACAGCTGTCACCCACATACACAAGCAAACACACCTTACAACCTCCAAAATATCATTCACTCTCTGTTATGTGGTTTTACACCTTAATGAGTCTCCTATTGGACAAAAAATAAGCCATTTTGAAGAATGCTAGTTGCTGGCACCTATTGACTTCAATAGTAGGAGATAAAATACTATGAAAGTCAATGGGTGCCATCTATCAGCATTCTTCAAAATATCTTATTTTGTGTTCAATAGGAGAAAGAAACTAAAATAGGTTTTGAACAAGTGAAGAGTGACAGAATTGTCCTTTTTGGGTGAATTATCCCTTAACAGTATATCACATACGATATATAGTTTTACATTATAAATATATGTATCTAGAAATAGTCTACAAACTAAGGTTCCTACCGTGTATCCCCAAGTAGAACCAGCTCTCCCCATAGAGAGAGTCGCCATCATCATGATTTTCCACTTATTCTGCTTGTGTCTAAATAAACTCCTGAAGTAACTAAGCTACAGCCTGCTCTGTTGCTGCAGTGAGCCTCATCTGATCTGCAGACTCTACACGTGTGTGTGTGCTGGAGGGAGTGTGTTGTTCAATCCGTTCTGCAGGTGAGTGGAGCCTCCCATCTGGAGGAGTGGCAGACTGATCTTATGCTGGAGAACAACTGGCTGAGGCTTACACTTCAACACTCACACAGATAATAATGCATTATAATGAAGATACAGCTAACTTACTGGATATGTCTAAACTACTTTTCTATCTGTGTCCATCCATCCATCTACATTTCTATCCATCATTCTATTGCTTCACCCATTTTTATCTATTCATTTATCCATCTGTTTTTCTGTTTATTTATTCATTTGTATATTCATCTTTCCATCATCTCCCATCTACTGTATCCATCCAACTGTCTATCTATCTATC
>LR812525.1:20554379-20604379 GCA_903798195.1 Danio kyathit | reverse complement strand
TCTCCCTCATTTACTCATTTCTAATTAAAGCTAGCTTAAAGCGATACATTTATCTGACAACAAAAAATTCTGCAAATGAATAGAAATGTATATAAATATTATAACAATTTTGTACTTTATAATTTATATTGTTTTCTTCCTTTCTGTTTCTTATTTGTTACTTATTGTTCTTTTCATTCTGTAATTGTATTTACTTTTATTCCAGTCTTTTACAGATTACTTTCTGATTTATATTGTACATTTCTTCTTTTCTCAATAAAAGTTTTCACTAAAATAAAAAAAGGAAACAGATGGTCAGACTTTGATTGAAGTTTACTGAAACATTTTTTTCAGTGGACTAACTTGCAAGGATTAATTATTCACTTTATGAACAACAATGTGAGCTAGAAAAATAAACGTTGTAAATTTGGATTTCACGAGGACTTCTTATTGTGTGTTCAACAGACAAAAGAATCTCATAAAGATTTAAAACCACATAAGGGACAAGAAACGATGAGGTAATGTTCATTTTTTGGGTGAACTATCCCTTTAAATCCCTTTTCACATTTCTGGGATTTTCAATAGCTGTCATAGTTGGGTAAACTTGGGAGTGCAGTGAATGGGAGAGTACAATATACAGTATATATATATATATATATATATATATATATATATATATATATATATATATATATATATATATATATATATATATATATATATATATATATATATATATATATATTTGCTGAAATCATAAAAAAAACCTCAATAAAGGTGTTATCAAAAGAAAAAAAAAGTGTGTGACTGATAATGGCATCAAAAAGAGAGAACAACATCAGATTTAATGTCCTGCCCATACACTCTGCATTACAAATGCCTCCCATAAGCGGTAATTTGTTTTTTTGTAATTTGATGCAAAAATGATATAATACATTCTGTATAAAAATATAATTATTTTTTATTGAAATATTAAAAACTTTCAAGGAGTCAAGATGCTGATGACCGTTAAAGCGTCATACCAGTCTTGTGAAATATTTGGAAAGTGTATTTCTACTGTATTTCCTCACCCTCCTCGAAGCCATCCCTGAAAGACCCAGAGCGGCTCATAGTGCGGGTCTTCTCATCCAGAGACATGCAGGAGTTGCGCAGACGGGAATCAGCATGGCTGTCCAGCGGGTTGTCCTGACTGGTCAAGCTGTTGTTGCGCAGGCCGGCCAGGTTAATCTGAGCACCTGTTGTGGGGCTTCCTGTAAATAACACAAACTTACATTCAATTCTATAAGACAAGACAAATAATATGGGAAAAAATTATGAAAGATAAAAAAAAGATGTAATGATAAAAAAACGTAATTGCAAATTCTTAAAGGTGCAGTATGTAGCATTGACACCTAGAGGTTGAAAACGGTGTTGCAGTACAAATTCAAAATATTGGATTTTTTTTTCTGTGACGCACAAGCAGGTTGCCAGATTGACAACACCAATAGGAGAGAGCGTGCCTGACGATTGAGCCTTACACTGTAAGATGCTCAGCTAATGTTTACTTTTGCAATATTTATACCCCCACAAGTCCAAAGACATGCGCTATAGGTGAACTGAATAAACTAAATTGGCCGTAGTGTATGTGTGTGAATGGAAGTGTATGAGTGTTTTCCAGTGATGGGTTGCAGCTGGAAGGGCATCCACTATGTAAAACATATGCTGGATAAGTTGGCGGTTCATTCCGCTGTGGCGACCTCAGATTAATAAACGGACTAAGCCGAAAAGAAAATGAATGAATAAATGAATTAACTTAACAAATCTTGAAATAAGACTTGTTGTGTAATTACCAGTTTAAACTGTTAGAGATATAAGACAGAACTGCAAAATGTGAACTCGCAATTGCAAATTTGTAGTAGTTATTGCAGGAATGTTTATAACCCATAATCCAACATACAAAGTCACAAAAGTAAAAAAATTAGCTCAAGGATTCTATCACGAACCTGAAATCATTGTCAACAATCCTGACAGACAATGTATGTGAATGTTATATTAGTTATTATATACAGTATATATGTTTTACCAAGCTGTGCAAAGTTAAAGCGTGTCCCAGATGGTGATGTCAGGCTGGAGCCGGTGGAGAAGGGAGAGTTGCTGGCTGAGTCCTGCAATCCACCAGCCGAATGTGAGCGCAGCCAATCACGAGCCTCCTCCTGACGCAGCTGTGGTGAGGGGGCGTACCTGCAACAACAGCGCCACCCAATCAGCTTTTAGCATTCAAACATCACTGATGCTATTTTTAATTTCTGATATTTTTCAATATTATAGTCATTTTGTTTGACATATTATGCCATATTTCTACTAGGTTTCAAAAGTCTAGTACTTATATTCAGCAAGAAAACATTACTGTTATAATTATACATATATATATATATATATATATATATATATATATATATATATATATATATATATATATATATATATATATTATATATATATATATATGTATATGTATGTATATATATATATATATATATATATATATATATATATATATATATATATATATATAGTCTGAACTCTAAATTAAATTTAAAAATCTTGATTAAATATGTTTGTTTCAATAATAATAATAATAATAATAATAATAATAATAATAATAATAATAATAATAATAATATTAAGCATTATATTAAACTGCTTTGTGTCCACTCCAAATTATTAAACAAAATTATCAAATATATACTAAGATTTCACAATACTACAATCTTTACTGTATTTATTATTATTAATATTATTATTATTATTATTATTATTATTATTATTATTATTATCTTTGGTGAATACAAGATTTTTTTAATGTCTTAGAGATCCCTTAGTTTAAGGTTTCAATTGGAAATACACCGCTAACATTAATCACTAAAATTAGAAATTAGAAAATTGGATATAATGTAAAAGATAAACATAAATTTACAACAAAAAAAGCTGTTAATTAACATAAAATACTCTGCACAAAAAGTAGCAAGTGCCATGCGCTCACACCAAAACTGCAACACAAAAGAGTGCTCAAAAATAAAACGGTGGCCATATTGCATATTAAAACATGAAATGCGTGTATAAAATGTGAGAGAAAGACAGAAAGGAAAGAAGTGCCAGTGCAGTCAGAAAGATCTGTGTACTCCCATAATGCACCTGTACATGTTTTGATCACTGAGAGATGGATAAAAGAATCAGTGAGGGAGGAGAAGAACATGTTGCTCAATCATAAGAGGGTGGTTTTCCAGACACATAATATAGTTTAATTTTAGTATAATTGCACTATTAAAGGTGATTATTCTTTGATATGTTCTTTGATTAGTCTATAAGTGTTTAAGAGTTTAAAAATAACGCTGAATGTACTGTTAAAGTAATTAAAAATAAAAACCTTATTTGTAGTCAAAAATTGTGGATGTTGTCACTAGATGTCGCTATAGCAACAAGTGCATTTATGACAAAATGTGAACTCATGGACGTTATTTAATTAGTATTTCTTCACTAAAAAAGATTTGCCTCTACAAATAGCTCTTCATTATTTTTGCTCTGTTATTCCAGCAGTGAAAACATGCAAACTTTACATGTGCGCATTTGTTATATTTAGTTTTTTAAGCGTTCACTATTATATCCTAGAATAGATTACCCTCAAATCTATATAGTCACAAACGAGTTCTATTAAAAAAAAAACTGTTCTTTTAAATTTTAAATTATTTAAATATATAGATTATTTTTTTAAACTATAAATGTGACCCTGGACCCAGAGGCGGACTTAGTGATTTGGGGGCCCTAAGCAATTCCAGGTACGGGGCCCAAGCATTATAACTCAAAACACTCACTTTCTCTATAGATTTATTCTCTGTAGATTCTTCTTTTTTTGTAATAAATAAATTGCATGTTAAAATATATATTTTAAGTGGAATAATTGTTTTCTTAATGTAAAATTACATACAATAAATTCACAAATAAAAAAAAACAAGTTCACAAAGTATGTACAGTTAATTTGCCATATTTGTGGTAAGATTTTAATATTTGCATATGCAGTATGGAAGGAACGTTCTGCTATTAATAGGGGCCCCTAGTTTTGAAAAGAAATAATAGCAATAAAATCTTAATGGTTATGGACAGATTTTACAACATATGATAGAAAATTTATGAAAGAACTATATTAATAATATACAGTAGGCTTACTGGCATTGATCAGGGTCATATTTGTGGTTAAATTGTAATATTTTGGTTAGATTTTAATATTTGCATATGCAGTAAGAACGTTTCACTATTCATGGGGGCCCCAGTTTTTGAAAAAGTAATAATAGCAATAAAATCTTAATGGTTTTGGACAGATTTTACAACATATGATAGAAAATTTATAAAATAACTATATTATTAATATAGGCTTATTGACATTGATCAGGGTCATATTTGTGGTTGGATTTTAATATTTTGGTTAGATTTTAATATTTGCACATGCAGTACAGAAGGAACGTTCCACTATTCATAGGGACCTCGAGTTTTGGAAAGAAGTAATAACATTAAAATCTTAATGGTTATGGACAGATTTTACAACATATGATATAAAAAAATTATAAAATAACTATATTATTAATATAGGATTATTGGCATTGATCAGGGCCCTTTAATTCCCCGGGGCCCTAAGAGGCTGCTTACCTCGCTTATTCATTAAGTCTACCCCTGCCTGGACCACAAAACTAGACAAAAGTATAAATTTTTTGGAAAATTGAGGTTTATACATCACAAGAAAGCTGAATAAATAAGTTTCTATTGATGTATTTTTGTTATAGCAATTGATAAAATTTGGTTGAGACAACCAAATCTGGAATCTGAGAGTTCAAATAAATCCAAAACACTAAGAAAATCATCTTTAAAGTTATTGAAATGACATGTGCTTAGCAATGCACATTTAAAATTCACAATTGTGTTTTAATAAATTTACAGTAAAGAGCTTTCAAAATATCATCATGGAATATGATATTTACTTAAAATTCTAATACATTCTAATACATTACATAAAAGATAAATATATATAGAGTTGAAACCAGAAGTTTACACACACTAAATAAAGTGAATCATACTAAACGTTTACTATTTTAGGTCCGTTAGGATTATCTAAATGATTTACAATTGCTAAAGGCCAGAATAATGAGAGAATTTTTTTATGAGAATTTTTTATTAATTTCTAGACAGTCAAAGGTTAACATACATTTCCTTGGTATTTTTTTTAGCTTTGCTTTTAAACTGTATAACTTTGGTCAAATGTTTTGGGTAGAATTGGTGTAACTGAGTCAGATTTGTAGGCTGTCTTGCTCGCACAAGCTTTTTCAACTCTGCTCACTAGTTTTCTATAGGATTGAAATCAGGGCTTTGTGATGGCCACTCCAAAACATTCACTCTGTTGTCCTTAAAGCACATTTTAACAAATTTGGCTGTATGCTTAGGGTCATGGTCTGTTTGGAAGACCCATTTGTGGCCAAGTTTTAATTTCCTGGCTGATGTCTTGAGATGTTGCTTCGGTATTTCTACATAATGTTCTTTCTTCATGATGCCATCTATGCTGTGAAGTGGACCAGTCCCTCCTGCAGCAAAACAGCCCCATAACATGATGCTTCCGCCCCCATACTTCACAGTTGGGATGGTGTTCCTAAGCTTGTAACCTTTCCTCTTTGTCCCCCAAATGTAACACTGGTCATTATGACCAAACAGTTCAATCTTAGTTCCATCAGACCACAGGACATGTCTCCAAAAATTATTCTTTTCCCAGTGTAATTTAGCAATTTGTAATCTGGCTATTTTGTTGATTCTGGCTCGTTGATTTTCCCATGTTGTCACACAAGGAAGCAGTGTGTTTGAGGTTTTCCTTAAATACTATTCTACAGTTGTGCCTCCAATTAACTCAAATGTTGTCAATTAGCCAATCAGAAACTTCCAAAACCTTGACACCATCATCTGAGCTTTTTCAGAGGCATAATAATCTTATTGTATGTAAACTTGACTTTCAAGAAAAGTTATAACAATTACTCAAAAAATATCTCTATAACTATTCTGCTATTAAGCAAAACAGAAACAAATTTGATAATCCTAAATTACCTAAAAGAGAAAAAGTTTAGTCACATTAACATCTGACTTTTTTTTTAAAGTGGTTATGTGCCTTTTTATAGAGTGTATGTAAACTTCTGGTTTCAACTATATATATATATATATATATATATATATATATATATATATATATATATATATATATATATATATATATATATATATATACACACCTTTTTGGATATTGCTACTGTTTTGTGGTCCGAAGTACAAATAAAATAAAAACAGAAAATGAGAAATATTACACTAATAAAAGAGAAAACTTCTGTAATATTATTTTACAACATTACTAAAATAATGTAAAAAAACTAAAATAAATAACTAAAATACATTTATTTTACAGCAAAAAAAAAAGAAGCTGCTAAAAACATTTCAATACTTTATATTCGCTGCTTTTAGGAGTTCACCCGTACATATATGGCCTCAAAACTAAGAGAGGCAGATTTTTAAGAGCATGGGGTCTTTAAAATTATAAACTTGTGCAAACACAAAGACACAAAGCCATGTCAGGAGTAAAAAATAAAAATAAAAAGCAGCTTATGTGGAGCCAAAAGCTACAGGACATTTTACCTGTCTTGCTTCCGTGGCAAAGTATTACGGTTGAATTTAGGACTGTTAGAGGGAGAGGAGAGGGGACTGGGGGAATGTGGAGGGGGACACAGGAAAAGCATCGGAGAACAGATCAATACAGAATTAAAGACAACCCAAACTGAATAATTTTGATCCTTTAGCAAATGTATTGAGTGACTCAAAGCATTGTGATAGAATGATGATTGGTTCATTTCATCTGCGAATTTCTTCATTAATTGGTATTGTCATCAAACACAGATTGATGTAATATAAACTGAATGAGAATCTGATTAATTTGTTGTATTCATTTCTTTGTCTTCCTCTTATAATCCACACACTTTCCTGCATTGAAATTGAGGGGATTGACATAATTTCATTGATAATGCAGTTATTTCATCCCCCCTTATCATACACGCATACTTTCACAGAAAATTACTGTTAAATTGCTATAAAGAGAACATGTGTGAATAGAGCTTTTCTGTTATGATGTATAGCCTTAAACTATTAAAAACCAGTTAATTTTAGTATCTGAAATATTTCTTGCTCAAAATAAAATATATATGGATCATAGAGGAACTTTGGCGTCCAGAGCAAATTAAATAAAAAAAAAGGTGATATGCATAGAAAGCCTTTTAAAAGTAATGTGTTTAATGTTTGAAATAAATTCTGTATAAATAATATGGGTTAAACATCATTCAAAACATGTCTGTCATGACAACTCTCTGAGAGATTTAGCATGGCAAAAAAATTGTTGAGGGCAATGTTGATGTGTTTGATCTTGGCGGAGTAGATCTGCTATGCTGCTGCTGCTTTGATTATTATGGCAGAGCAAGTACCGAACCCTGCCACTGCCAGTAAGTATATTCACATATTCACATGCTGTCTGATGCAAATATAATACACAGTTGAACTCAGAATCATGCTGTCTGCTGCAAATATAATATACAGTTGAAGTCACAATTATTAGCCCTCCTGAATTATTAGCCCCCCTGTATATTTTTCCCCCCAATTTCTGTTTAAGAGAAGATTCTTTCAACACATTTCTAAACATAATTTAGAACTAATTTCTGATTTCTTTTATCTTTGCCATGATGGCAGTACATAATATTTTACAAGATATGTTTAAGATAATAGTATTCAGTGCTATTTAAAGGTTTAACTATTGGTTAATTAGATGGTTTGTTCTGAAGACAATCGAAAAAAATATGCTTAAGGGGGCTAATAATATTGACCTTAAAATGGCTTTGAAAAAATTATCGGAAATAATATAAATAATGCTTGCTCTGGGAAATATTTAAAAAAGGAAAAAAAAAAATGAAATCACAGGAGGGCTCATCATTTTGACTTAATTACCAGTAAACTTCTATAAAGATATCAATAGTTTTTTATTATTAAAGGTAAGATAAATGGTTCTCCATATAAAACAACACTGAGCTTTTAAAATGCTGAGGAGCAAGCTGATTGGCTGATGAGGCAACAGCAACCAATCACCTGTGCAATGCAATTGAAGTAGAAGCAAATGGTTTCAGAAGTTTCATGAGAGAACTTGGTATATAACGTAGATATTTACATTAGATGTCGTCTACCCTGCTGTTGTCTATTGGAAGGAATGTGTCAATAGAGCCGCCACTTTAGTACAGGGTAGCACTCCTTTAAAATGACTGCGGGACCAAGGTGCAGTGGAGGACTGTGGCCATCCAGAGCCAGAGATTTATAGACATATATAAAAATATCTATGATTGGGAGTTTTCTCGCTGGTCGGTATGCAAATATTTTTTTAAATTACGAAAATTATAATTTTACATCACTTTTGTGTGCATGGAAATGCATTATCCTCCCTCCCTGTTAAATTTGATCTAATCCATGTCCTGAAACACCCCCTCTCCTGCTTTCACTTCTCATTCTAACAGAGGGAGCGATTCGATTGTGAATGAAACCCCGTTATGAACGACTCGTTCACTTAGCCGACAATAATACAAGTTTCTGGTTTCTTGTTGTCATATTTCATTTACATTGTTTGTTTATTTTATTCAACAAAACTAGCATAAGTCTAGAATTTAGTGCGAGTTGGTGCTACTTTGCCCTATGGTAAATGCAGTAAGTGACTGTATTATCATCAATAACGTGACTTGTTGAGCACAAAAGTTCGTAACATACAAAACGTAAAAAAACGAAATCTTACCTATGAAATTTTGTGCATTTGTGCTTTGTTTTCTTTGTTTATTCATTACTACATCTGTACACAGCCCTAAAGTCCAGCATCTTCATATTGGCTTTAGTCTTGACTAGCGCGGTTGAATGACATTTGTCCTGGGAGCACTGTACAAATGTGGCCGTGCTATTGACGCATGCTCAGGGTCCGTATGTGATATGTAGTGTATATATCTATGGGTATATTACATATATTTTCATGTAAATACGTAAACTATATATTAAGACGTTTAATATAAACTTCATCATAATTTAAGAGACTTTTCC
This sequence comes from Danio kyathit, assembly GCA_903798195.1. NCBI lineage: Eukaryota > Metazoa > Chordata > Actinopteri > Cypriniformes > Danionidae > Danio > Danio kyathit. The sequence continues at coordinate 20,595,226 of LR812525.1, read as the reverse complement.
CACATTTAAAGGTTTATAAAATGACCATAATAACTCATAAAGAAAACTCATGAAGATAAATTGATTCCGGTCCAAAATCTAATTCAAATAAGAACTAAAAACTTATTATTAGAACCATCTATTTTTCTCAGACTCACCTCTCTGACATGCCCGTCTTGGCGCTGCCCGTCCGCATCAATGCCGGGTGGACATCATCACGGTGATGCCCGCTGCCCACAGACATGTCAATGGACTCGCTGCTGGTGTGCATGCTGCTGACAGATGGGTACCCGAGGGCCGAGGAGCTGCTGATAGTGGTCCCCCAGGTCCCGGTGCCCGTAGAGTACACCGATCCGGGACTCGATGCCTGTTCGCTGCCCCCTATGCTGGCACCTCGACCGCCATACAGGGGACTGCTGCCACCGCTGCCTGGGACAGTAGAGGGGGAGTCCAGGGGCCCGCCGGAGGACTGGGTGTGACCGAGGGTGGCGTGAGGGTTGGAGATTACCACTGAGTTTTTCATGCTCTCGGCGGTGGTGACTGGGGCTTGCTTGGGAGCTTTGCCTCCAAAAAGTCTGAGATGAAGGAAGAGAATTAGAGAATATGTTTTAAAAAAGAACTGAAAAAACAAACAAATTTGGAAAGCATAATTAAAAGAAAAATTAAGAATTAAATGTTACATCAAGTGACTTATAGAAGTGATTAAATAAGTTTACTTATTCTTCTAGTTCAGGAGTGCCCAAACTATTTGTATAAAGGGCTAAAAACCAAATATCATTGAGAGCCCTCGGTTTTAAACATAAAGTTGCCAAGGGTAATTTCCTAATTTATTGGAAAACATTACATTTAAATTGTATTAACTAATGAAGTAAAACATTTACAATGATAATATATTGCAATAAAAACAATCACATTTATAACACAGTGGAGTTGCTAAATACACTAGCCAAGCAGAATCTGCCTTTGCCTTGATTTGTACTCCATCCGTCAGGGGGCCGTATGTACATTTAAACTAAATCTGATTAACTTACACCATTTAATTGAAACATTTATTTTCAGTTAGCTTTTAATAACAAAACAAACAAACAAAAGGCTACATTAGATTTGAAATGACAATCTCTAAATCAAAGGTTTCAATTTGGATTCCTGGAGGGCCGCAGCTCTGCACAGTTTTGCTCCAACCCTAATCAAACACAGCTGATCCAACTAGGACAAGGTGTTCAAGACTACTATGGACTATTAAGCAGATGTGAGTTGGAGGTGGTTGGAGCTAAACTATCCAGAGCTGTGGCCCTCCAGGAATTGAGTTTGAGACCACTGCTCTAAACGACCCCTATCATTCTTCCTCTCTTCTCAGATGGAATGGCGGGCCAAATCAAAGGTTTCCATGGGCCAGCTTTGCCCTCATGTGAAATTAGTAATATTTTTTCAAACATTTGCCAAGTGCTGTTTATGGAGAGAAGACCTTTAAACATATTTTTACTAATTTTATTTTTTAATAAGCAATTTCTTTTGTCTTTGCCATGATGACAGTACATACTATTTTACTAGTTATTTTGCAAGATTTATTCATTCAGTCATTTTCTTTTTGGCTTAGTCCCTTTATTGATCTGGGGTCGCCACAGCGTAATGAACCGCCAACCCATCCAGCATATGTCTTACACAGCGGATGCCCTTCCAGCTGCATCCCATCACTGAGAAACATCCATACACACTCATTCACACTCATACACTACAGACAATTTAGCGTACCCAATTCACCTATAATGCATGTCTTTGGACTGTTGGGGAAACCGGAGCACCAGGAGGAAACCCACGCGAAAGCAGGGAGAACATGCAAACGGAAACACCAACACAGAAACACCAACTCACCCAGCCAAGGCTCGAACCAGCAACCTTCTTGCTGTGAGGCGACAGCACTACCTACTGCGCCACTACGTCGCCCTATTTTGCAAGATATTAAAATTAAAGTTACATTTAAATGTGTAACTATATAAATTATAGTCATTTCTGTAGCCAATCAAAAGTGTATATTTCTAATAATATTGACCTTAGCATTTTTTTATTTTGTATTATTTTTTTAAACACGAAAATATTTAAAATACTATTTTTCTAAATAACAATTAAAATAGTTTTTATGCTGTGTTCACACCAGAAGCGACTTCCGTGAATAATTTGTGTTATTCGAGCGTAAATAGCATGAACATTTTAAGTTTACTCGCTTCATTCGCACGTCAAATTCGATTTATTCGCGAGTGAAATTCACTTCACAATAAATGCGGATTCGCATCATGGGCATCTGCCTGGTGACTCTAATTTTGTTGCTAAATGGCTAACATGGTTTTTATTGAGAGAGTAGCTGTGCTTTATGTGTTTTAATAAGGCTGAAAAAAAGCGTATATTCATTTGGCGCCGTGTCCACTAGATCCTTTCAGAGGTGCACCCAACTCTGTGAGTTCATCAACTCCTCCAGAAACTATACTTGGATGATGAAAACTTTTAACGGTACTTCTGACTGAGCCAAGCCCAGTGTGATGAGCTGTTGTCCGGTGTTGGTTGGAGAATTTCCCCTCAGGACACCAACAACATACACTACGTTATAATCACGCTCCTAAAAGAGTAAGCTCCTGATTGGTTAACGCAGTGAGAATGTCCGCTAAAGCTCAGATTTTCCAACTCAATCGATTCACGCGTTAATCGCATCAAACGTGCAAAATGCTCAATTCGCGCCACTTCATTCGAGCGGTTCGCGTCATTTGCGCCGCCTCATTTGTGTGAATAGCGCCACACGATGTCTATTCACGTCATTGCATCGACTTAACATGTAAATCACTTAAGCATGACACTTCATCTGCATCTGGTATGAATGCACCATCAGAAATTTTTATTGATATATGAAATCTATGGGCGACGTGGTGGCACAGTGGGTAGCGCTGTCACCTCACAGTAAGAAGGTCACTGGTTCAAATCTTAGCTGGGGCAATTGACATTTCTTTGTGGAGTTTGCATGTTCTCCCAGTGTTCGCGTGGGTTTCCTCAGGGTGCTCCGGTTTCCCCCATTGTCCAAAGACATGTGCTATAGGTGTCAGGGTTCTGCCACTCTGGTCTTGTAAATTCTTGTTTTGGTGGCAGAGTCCGGACACTAGCTCTGTCTTGTCCATGCCCTGTTGTGCTCGGCTCGAGTTTTCGAGACGGAGGAGGAAGAAAGGGTCAGCCTCCCGTCACCCATCTAGAGGTGACTGAACCTGCTGCAGCCCATCCAGCTACCACCCTGGCTGCAGCATCACCCACTGAGGCACTCGCACCAGACACTGCACCAGTCCTGCAGGCGGATAAGTATACTGCAGTGTCTGAAGAGGTGGCCAGCTTCCCGCCACCTAAACTAAGGAAGTGTAGGAGGGGAAAGGGCTCCTCCACCACAACGGCTCCAGCCCCAGAGCGCCCGCCAGTGTCGGCTCCAGCCCCAGAGCGCCCGCCAGTGTCGGCTCCCGCCCCAGAGCGCCCGCCAGTGTCGGCTCCAGCCCCAGAGCGCCCGCCAGTGTCGGCTCCAGCCCCAGAGCGCCCGCCAGTGTTGGCTCCAGCCCCAGAGCGCCCGCCAGTGTCGGCTCCCGCCCCAGAGCGCCCGCCAGTGTCGGCTCCACCCCCAGAGCGCCCGCCAGTGTCGGCTCCAGCCCTAGAGCCAGTGTCGGCTCCAGCCCCAGAGCGCCCACTAATGTCAGCTCCCGCCCCAAAGCGCCCGCCAGTGTCGGCTCCAGCCGGCTCCCCACAGCCCTCCTGTCAAACCGGCTCCCCACAGTCCTCCTGCCCAGCCGGCTCCCCACAGGCCTCCTGCCCAGCCGGCTTCCCACAGGCCTCCAGCCTTGCCGGCTCCCCACAGGCCTCCAGCGCTGCCGGCTCCCCACAGGCCTCCAGCCCTGCCAGCTCCCCACAGGCCTCCAGCGCTGCCGGCTCCCCACAGGCCACCAGCCCTGCCGGCTCCCCACAGGCCTCAGGCCCTGCTGGCTCCCCACAGGCCTCCAGCCCTGCCGGTTCCCCACAGACCTCCAGTTTGGCCGGCTACACACAGGCCTACTGCCCAGCCGGCTACCCACAGGCCCCCTGTACAGTCGACTCTAGTCCAGCCGGCTCCCCTCAGGCCTCCAGCCCAACCAGCTCCTCACTGGCCTGCAGTCCAGCCGGCTCCCCTCAGGCCTCCTGTCCAGCCGGCTCCAGCCCAGCCAGCTCCCCACAGCCGGCCACCCCAGCCGGCTCCCCACAGGCCACCAGCCCAGCCGGCTCCCCACAGGCCTCCTGCCCAGCCGGCTCCCCACAGACCTCCTGCCTTGTCTCCCCTGACAGATCCTCCCTGGATCGTCCCTCCTGCTCCTCCCTGGTGTACCCCTCTACCACCCTGGACGGACCCTCCAACTCCACCCTGGCCCCCTGCCGGGGTCCCTGACCCACTGAACTCACCCTGGACTGTCCCTCCTGTCCCGCCCTGGACACTTCCTCCTGATCCTCCATGGTCTTCCCCTCCCATCCCTCCCTTGTTCGTCTTGTTTGGTCTGGCTTGGCTCCCCTCCCTCAGCCCCCCTCCTTCATGTTGTCTTGCCTGTTCACTTCCCTGTCTTGTGTTTGTTGATGTTGCCTGTTTTGTTGTCTTGTGGTGTTTCTTGTCCGTCTTGTACCTTGTTGGATGTTCCCTTTAGGGACGCCAGGAGGGGGGGGTTTATTTTGCTGTTTGTTTTATTTTATTATTAATAAATACGCTTATTTCCTGCACTTAAGTCCTCGCTTCTTTTCCCCATCCACAAACTGTGACAATAGGTGGATTGGGTAAGCTAAATTGTCTGTAGTGTATGTGTGTGAATGAGTATATGGGTGTTTCCCAGTGATGGGTTGCAGCTGGAAGGGGATCTGCTGTTTAAAACATATGCTGGATAAGTTGGTGGTTCATTCCACTGTGGCTGAATAAAGGGACTACGCCGAAGGAAAATGAATGAATGAATGAGATCTATATGATAGATGTACCAATAAAGAAATTAGCCTATACCAGTAACTCTTTACATGTGTAAGCCGATAGCTGATATATAGGCAGATACAAATAAATCTTGAAATTATTTTTTCTAAAGCCTGAATTAAAAACAAATGCAAATACAATGAAGAACTGAGTTTATCTATAGCCTTAAATGTAAAAAAAAAAAACAAGAAAAATTAAAGGAAGTGTCTAAATCTTTCTTTTTTCGCTAAATCGTTTTGCAAAAAGTAATTTCTTTTCACAATAAAAATCATTGCAGACTTCTTGTCTTGTCTCTAGAATAAACTCCTTTTGTTTCTAGATGGCATGATCTTTCCTTCAAAGGTAGACTAACACAAGTGTATAATCTTTTATAAGCATTTATAATCTATAAAATGTACATCTGGAGATCTACCTTCCTGCAAAGTTCAATTAAACACACTTAAACCAGTGAACTGAGATCTTCAGAAGAGCATGATAATTACAGACAGGTGTTTATGATCAGTTCTGGAACTAAACTCTGCAGGTTGGTAAATCTCCAGGAACAGGATTGGGCAAATTTGACTTGAGGGTTTACAAAATCCCTAAATATTAGTACAAAAAGGTACGAGTAACTCATTGCAAAGACACTTCTCCCAGTTTTCATTGTATGTCCCTTTTCAACACATGAAGCTCCAAAGAACAACATGGGTTTATCCTTAAAAACAGTGGGAAAAGATTAAACACACTTTGCTCATCAATAACAGAAGTGTCTCCGAGGGAATGGCGAGCCACCCTGGAGAGTCGTGATCCATGACCGCCATAAAGCAGGTTATGTAAACAGCTTCAGAAAGACCCTAATCATGGTGCTGGAGAAGGTTACAAAAACTCATTCCTTCTTTCACATGTTTGGCTTTTCAAGAGGGGCCCGCCATGATGAATACAGCCATTAATTGAGGAAGCGTCACTGGAAACACTGATTTATGAGGCTGAAATCCTGTGTGTGGTAAGATTTTTGCTGTTTGGTTAAGTTTGTTCACTTGTATGGTTGCTGCTCTTAAGCTTGAAAGAATTCGTTGTGCTTGGGCTGATGCTTCTAAAAAGTTTGAAAGAATCTGAGCCCTCTTCCTTACTTATCTTTTTAAGAGTTGAAAGTAGAACGCTTATGATTCATGGACAATTTTACTCTTACTTTTCAATGTTTTGAGTTTGATCAAACAAAACTTGATGTATATTATTTACTCTATATGGCGCATGTTTAGATGGACTGGTGCTTGTTTTTTATTATTATTATTTTTATTTTATTTTTATTTATTTTTTTATTTGATTCACTCATTCATACTTTTTTTGTATTTTTTTCCTTATTTGTATAAAAACATAGATTTTAGATTGTATAAATGTTTTTTTCTGTTTTGTACTTATAAAAAACTGTTATAAATAAAATATGGTAAAGTTTGTTCACTTGTTAAGAACACAATTCTTTGAAAATGTGGGACAATTTGTTGATAGTTGATGTTAATGTTAATAGAAAATTAGTTAATGTTAATGGAAAAATACGCTCTGCGCGGCGGCGCATGGTCTAACAGGGTTGAGCTTATTCTCTTAATGAGTTATGATTGTGTTTTGAGAATAAACCAATCAGAGTCTCCTCTCCCATTCCTTTTAAGAGTCAGTTGCGTCGCGCCATGGCGCATTTGCTATTTACATGGCGGACTTGTGTGGAAACTACGTGGAAAACTTAATGCTTCACTAGCAAGAAAACAGTTAAACAAACCAGGATAAAGAATGAGCCTCCTCCAATCGGCCTTTACTTTCTCTTTCTCTCTTTCGTGGATAAGGAAACGGTGGAAACTCACTCCACAGAAGACATTCATTAACCTACATAAATAATTTCGCTTGTTAAGCGCAAATATTTGTTTCAAAACTATTTCTAAATTTTGTTCTAAATTCCAATCACAGTTTGAACAATTGAAATTTTTTAAACTTTTTAAACTTTGAAATTGTTTAAACGTTGTCACTTGCTCTAGATTACTCACAGAATGTTTTTCACCTCAAGTGAATTTTCTGCTGGAGTTAATTTATTTGAACCTCCATGGAAGATGCAACTGAGGCAAAATCTGCGCATTTGCAGCAAACGTGTTGCACATTCTAGATTATTTGCACTGCCTCATGGAAATTTGCCTACACTGTAAAAATATCCATAAATTAACAGTTATCCATTTCCCATTATAATTTTTGTATTCAGCACAAACTGTGCTACAATAATATGTGAAAAATATTGATGTACATGATTGCGTTTTTTTAATAAAGAAAATATTATGCGTCGTTAGTAAGTTTTGGATAAATAAATAAGGTGAATAAGCTGAAATAAGGTAAAAAAAAACTAGTCTTGTAGACTAGACATTCTTGTAGACTAGAATATTTACTTCCCAATTATGTGAAAATTATTCTGTTCTCTCATTCAAAGAAAACATTACAATGAATTATAATTTGTTAAGTTTGATTTGGGTGATCTCAGCTGTATGTGTAAGTGACAATGGTCATGAATAATTCACACCTTGAGAGACAAAAGACTCACCCATCAAGGGCATATTTTTTTCTGAAAAAACGCAATCATGTACATCAATATTTCTCACGTATTATTTTAGCACAGTTTATGCTGAATACAAACAAATACATGTTGGCCAGTACTATGTAATAAGTAGTTGAAATAAGCACAAATGTCAGGGCAAGTCAAAACATCTCAGGGGCCCCAAAATCACCTCAGACCCCTGGGGGTTAAGGCAAGTAATTTCACTCGCAGCCATATGTAGGCATTCTGTTTAAATGGGGAAATTTACAATTTTACAATTAAATTTCCTATTTGGAATCACCAATAAAATTAAACAGCAACTCTCTCGTTAGTTTCATTACTAAATGTTCAAATTACACAAAATCTGTAGAAACTCATGTTTGGTCCGAGCCCCTCCCCCAGAGAATCGTCAGTCTCTGCGTTTGATAATGGGCTCCTGCACTAGAAGGCGGGGCTTCATTCGCCATGTTGATGTTACACTTTTCTCTATTCAATACTATACGGGTGACATGTCTTTTGTATTCTATAGTCTTTGATTAAACTGTGTTAAAGTTCAACTCAAAACATACAGTAAGTGTCTTCCAATCAAGTCAAAGTGATTGGGAAACATGTAATAAATACAAAAAGTTTCTTGACGTACCTTCGCAATGTTGGGGACGAGACCTCGCTGTACTTGTTTCCCTGTCTCGTCGTCTGAGGAATAGTCGCCGCCCCTCCTCCCGAAACAATCGGATTGGCTCTCGTGCTGTCAATATCTGAGGACACGCCCTTCTCTTTGTCTGTCTGATTGGCTTGAATTGCGTGCCCATTGGTTTTAAGGCCAGGATCTCTGGGTTTATTGGCTGTAACAGCAGTAAGGAGGGGTGCTCGGGTGAGTAGACTTGACTCGATGCTACTTGTGGAGGATCGGTTTCCATTGCGGGCTGCGGCTCCGGATCGAGAGGGTCGAGGTAGACTTCGGTACTGCAGCGTTGAGCGAGCACTGGGCGACAGGTAACAATCCTCCTGAGGGGGCAATAAACCATCCACAGCCCCTTTTAATGACCCTCTGCCACCAACTAGAAGAGCGGATGATTTGGGAATTTTGCCCAGCGTGGCGGAGCCGCTGGTAATGGTGGCGCCGCTGGCTGTCACTAAAGTAATGCTGGCGGTGGTTATGACATTGGACGGGTTGTGGATGCCGTTGGGTTTCTTGAAACCAAATGTGCTTGTAGGGACTCGGCCTGCTGTGTTTTTCTTGGCTTCGTCTCCGCTGCTTCGGCCCGTGTCCGAGGAGGAATGCTGAAGGACGTTGGATGAGGGAGACATGCGACCTTTTTCCGAGACCTTGGCGTCATCTGTTTTGCCTAATGGATGAAAAAAGGTTACAGCTGGATGAGCTGACAATGCATAAAACTTGCAGATAAAGTCAAACACTGTGTGTGGGATTCCAAAGTGTGATTAAATTAATATATGTATTATTTGGCTGAAAAAATTATCAATTTATGATAAAAAAAACAGGTCCAGGTTTGCTGTGCTTCTATTATGGTTTTTGCACCTGCTATTTTTTAAAATTATATATTAATCTGACTATAAAATATCAACAACAACAATTTTAAAAATAATAATTATTATCATATTTAATTATTCATTGATTCATTTTCTTTTTGGCTTAGTGCCTTTATTAAATAGGGGTCACCACAGCGGAATGAACCACCAACTTATCCAGCATACAGCATGCTTTACGCAGCGAATGCCCATCCAGCCGCAATTCAACACTGGAAAACACCCATACACACTTTTTTACACACATACACTACAGCCAATTTAGCTTATTTAATTCACCTTAGCGCATGTGTTTAGAATTGTGGGGGAAACCCGGAGGAAACCAACGCCAACACGGGGAGAACAAGCAAACTCCACACAGAAATGTCAACTGACTCAGCCGGGGCTCGAACCAGCGACCATTTTGCTGTGACGCAATCATGCTACCCACTGTGCCACCGTGACGCCCCATATTTAATTAGTCATTAATAAATAATAAACATTTTATTTATTTGTTTTATTAATAACAAAAAGCAAAATTTTTACTATTTTTAAAAACATTTTACTATTGATATTTTTGTTTTTATTTTTAATAACAACAGCAATGACCATCATGGCCCTGAACTGACAGTCTTGTCTGTCCTGTCAGTGTTTAATGTTTCCCTGTTTGTCCTGAGCTTTTTTACATTGCTTTGCCTTAATTTGCGTTGGCCATGTGCTCCTATTGTGTTTCCTCCTTGTTGTCAGCTACTCCGCCCTTTTATTCAGACCTTGTTATCCTGATTGTTTTCACCTGTCTCTCGTGTGCTTTGTTCTATATATTGTGCTTTTCATTTCTTTGCTGTTTCTTTCCATTTGAGCTTGATATGGCTTATCATGTATCCTAGCCTAGCAGAACAGGCAAGTAGTGATGGGTAAAGCGAGGCTCCATGAAACACTGAAACAGTGGAATCAAATGTGTTGAAGCTTCGAAACGTTTCGAAACCCGTCTCTACAGTGACACTTAGTGGTCATTTTTTATGTAATGCTCTGGAACAGCTCCAGCAAAGAAACAGTTACGCAAATTGAGGTAATAAACTCAGCGCTTAACTTGTGCAGGAAAATGCCAGATCCGGCACCTCTGAAATCTGATCCGGCACCTCATTTTACCGATCCCCCTCCTCAACCGCCCTCCTCCCTCATCCGCTGTTCACTTTCACTTTCTTCCGAGACTCCCCAACCCTCTTCACTTTCGTCCGCGACAACCCAACACCACTCCGCCATCCAACGCCAAGCCATGCATGCAGAGATAATGGGTTCAAATTCAAGGTGATGCAGCTGTATATGTTAGTTTTTAAATTCTCTGTTTTGTAGCATGTTTTGTCTTGACGCTGGTCTGACATCCAAATGAACACTTTGTGAATAAATATGTCTTGTTTTGGTCATATAAAGTAATCATTATTCAAATACATCAAGTCATAATTTCAGGGTGTTTGTACAACTTGGGATTCGAACTCAGGCCATTGGCAGCACAGCTACTGCGTGCACACACATGGTCCACTAGGCTACATGAGATGAGATGAGGTATTTTCCCGACTCTGTCAGTCAAACGCAGATTCGCCAGGTCTCGAAACGCTTCTGAAAAGGCTGATGCTTTGAAACGCTTTAGTCAAGTGACCTGGTGTTTAGAAACACTTTAGACACGTGACATGGGTGTTTTGAATCTCCTTAGTCACGTGACCTGGGTGTTTCCAATCATACTTTGGTGCAGTGTTTCGAAACACTTGTGCTTCGGGATCTAGACACTGTGTCAAAACTTCTGTTTCAACTCAACCATCCCTACAGGCAAGACAAAACACTATGTAAGGATACTTAAATAGTGTTTTGCTCTTGCCTGTTCTTCTAGTTCTTTTATTTATTTATAGTTTGTTTGTAGCTACTACTTTCTTTTGTTTGTTCCTAGTGTTTACATAATTTTGTTCTAACCATTTTTGTTCTATTTTTCTGTCAATCCCAGTCATGTAGTAGTTGATTATTAGTTATTAGATTATTATTAGTTATTATTAGTATTAGTCTTTTTGATTTTTGATTTCTCTCTTTAAGATTCTAGAAGTCTTTATTTAATTGGATGTTTTATCCATTTTCAGCCTAGTCAGTCTAGTTTCCTTTCTACTCTGAGTTTTATTGATTTCATGTTTTCTTTTAGATGTAGTTAGTTTTATTGTACAAGTATTGCTGCCTGTTTGCTGTCCTGTCTTGTCTTATACTTTTCCAGTCCTATCCCATGTCCTGACTTCCTTGGCCTGCCAGTCTGGAGTTTATGTGAATTGTTCCCAGTATCTAGCTCTGGTTTTGACCACTGTTGCTCCTACTCCTGGCTTGCTTTTTATTCTGGTGCCATCTTGTCCTTACCACTGGCTTCCCTGTGTTATTGCTCCTTCACTCTCAAAAATAAAGGTACATGAGCTGTCACTGTGGTGGTACCTTTTCAAAAGTTACATATTTGTACCTGAAGGGTCCATAATGGTACCTCAGAGATACTTTTTAGGTACATTTGGTACCACTGTGGACTCATTGGGTACAAATATGTATCTTTTAAAAAGGTACCACCACAGTGACAGCTCATGTACCTATATTTCTGAGAGTGTACTGTTTGGACCTTGTAATCCCCTTGTCTGTCTACTTGTGCTTAATTTCATCAATAAACACCTTTTTGATCATTGCAGCAACTGGGTCACCTTTCTTGCAACCACAACGACAACAATATAATATTTCTTGTTCTTCTTTTATTATTATTAAATAGTAAACGTGTAAAATGTGATTCTATTATGAATATTACTATTAAAATATGGCAAAATATTAAACAGATTAAGATTTAGCATTATTTTTTCTTGTTAAAAATCTAAAAATATTTCTATAAAATTGGAAAAAATATTTTAAATATTGCAATACTTTATTTGTCACGATCACCAGCGATCACAGCCAGAGATCGCTGGTAAACACACACATTCTTATGGACTACAAATCCGCCCGCCCATGGACTACATATTCAGTCATGCCACACACACACACCTGATCCCAGTCACCCTTTGATTACATTCTGACAGCTGAAGCCACTCATACACTTGATTACAAGGACTTTAAGTACACCTCTCAAACACACAATGTTGCTGAGTCTTGCTAGCTGTATTCTGTATAAGTGAACATTACGACGCGTTTCTTCTTGCCTTGCTTTCCTGTGTTTAGACCTTTGCTTTGTTTTGATTATCCCTGTGTGCCGCCTGCCTTGTGACCTTCTGCCTGATATAACGACTACGACTCTGGATTGCCCTAATACAACTGATTGTTCCTGTTTTGACTACTGCTTGCCTGACAATTCTAATAAAGACCTGCATAAGGATCCTCACTCCGTTGAAGTGTCTCAACCCTTATTACATTATTAAAGCTATATCATTTGACAGGAATAAAATAAAGCAACAATTTCTCTGATCTGCAGTGTTTGTTTTACAGGTTGCTATTTAGAAATCACTATGACTACATACTGTATACACATATTTATGTAACTATATAAACATGGTAAAAATATTTCTTTCATTATTGGCACTATTTTAATTAAAACAACTGCACAAATTAAGATAAAGCACTCTTACAATATTTCCTTGTATAAAAAAAGAAAGAAAAATCAATATAAAGAAGATGAAGACAGATTCCACTGGATGATTTATTGTGAACTGCTCAGATGTATATCTATTTAATTAAAAATCATACTGCGATAGGTTTTATTTCAATCAATTACATCAACTAAATGCTTTAGAAAAATGAACACCTACCCGTCCCTTGTGTCTTGATGATGCTGGATCCTGAGGAAACAGATGTACTCTTGGTACGGGGCACAGTTACTCCAACCTGTGCGCTCATGCCTCTCCTCCATGACCCCGTCTGAGTGATGGGTGCAGTTTTCCGTCCAGAACTGCTCTTATCCGACTCCTCCGATACATCCGAAGGGTTTCGACGCCACTTCAGGCCCGAGTCTGATTTGATGCCGCAATCCAACCCGCCATCAGACTTCTTGACCTCTTCGATGGACCGAGAAGTGCTGCGTTCAGCTGCTGAATGCTTCTCCGCATCAGTCTGAGGCTATGGAAAACACATATTTGGTGAATGTAGAGTTTTAATAGCACATTGTTAAAAAAGTACTGCAACCTTTCTTTTTAAAGTTGAATTCAATCTACTTTACAAGTCATTTCAATGTTCAGTTGAAGTCATGTTATCGTAATTATCATGATCACATCAATTTTACAATGCACCCACATTTACCAAATTCACCATTACCATATAGTAAATGTTCAGAACAGCCAAAACTTTAAACTCAAAGTCTTTGTTTTTGTTTTAGACTTATTTGTTGTACTCTTTTATTGTGAGATGGAATGTCAATTGCTTTGGCTTAAATATTGACGCTTTATGAGGGTCTCAGGCAGGGGAACGTGAGAGCTGGGTTCAAGTAAACAGAGAGAGAAGCGAGTTTCATGAGAAGAAAGAAGAACATAACCTCTTTGTGTGAGATGTAGCTGAATCACAAATAAATGTTACGCAAAAGGGGGGGAAAGACACAGAAAGGAACTGAGAACAATAGTGGTTTTGTATGGATCGATCTCCAATTACTATGTTTAAAAAGCTTGGGGTATAAAAATGAAATAATACAGTGTGTGTGTGTGTGTGTGCAGCCAGTTTAGTGTTCCACCATGATTGAAAGGTACAGTAAGCCAATGTTTTAGCCAATGCTAGCATGATTTTGACACGTATTTTGGAATTGTTTTCTTACTGGACTTTAGTTTATTGCTGTTAACCCCAAAAAATCTACAAACTTAACAAACACAGGGTAGGAAAAATGATAACTAGATAAATGATAACTTACGTCTGTACAACAATTTATAGAGATCAACAGAGTAATTAGGGTGCTTTCACACCTGTAGATCGATTTTTTTGTTCTGAAACAGGGATTAAAATGGTTACAATGTTTAATTTTGTTCTTGGTGTGCTCCGCGTACCGCAAACGGACCAAAATAGTCAAAACAAGTCACGTGTCAGTAAACTCTCCTCACATTGGTCAGAGTTTAGGGCTTATATTTCAGAGTCTCATGGATTCAGCTCAGCTGTCATACATCGTTATTATAATTTATGATAAATAAGACGTATAATATGTAATATAATATAAAACTGCTTTCTTTCATCTGAGAAATATTGCTAAATTGCGAAGTATGCTATCCATATCAGATGCAGAAAAGCTAGTTCATGCTTTCATGACTTCTAGGCTGGACTACTGTAATGCTCTGTTTGCTGGTTGCCCAGCATCCTCTATTAACAAACTGCAGCTAGTGCAAAATGCAGCTGCCAGAGTTCTTACCAGGTCTAGAAAATATGATCATATCACCCCAATTTTATCCTCCTTACACTGGCAGCCTGTTAAGTTTCGTATTGAATTTAAAATATTACTCCTTACCTATAAAGCTTTAAATAATCTAGCTCCTGTTTATCTAACCAACCTCCTGTCTCGCTACAACCCAACCTGCTCTTTACGATCTCAAAACTCAGGGCTTCTGGTAGTACCTAGAATATCAAAGTCGAGTAAAGGAGGCAGAGCCTTCTCATTTATGGCCCCTAAACTCTGGAATAGCCTTCCTGATAATGTCCGAGGCTCAGACACACTCTCACTCTTCAAAACTAGATTAAAGACCTATCTTTTTAGCAAAGCATACACTCAGTGCATTACATAGCGTTATGACGCATGATGTGCCCCACACATGATTTTGGTTCTCGTTTATATACACTATAAACAGCAGCTACGCTAATTATTCTCCTTATTCTGTATTTCCACCTGGGGGTACTCATCCCGAGGCCCTCAGACTATGCAGTGCCACTGACGGGATCCGAGACCAGCAACGAGATGATCCCAAGGTTTTCTGGACCAGGCCGTATCCTGAGCAGCTGCTCTGGTGGTCATCGTGGATTGAGAGCATGAGACTGACTCCTGTGATGCTCCAAGGACAGACGAGTCTTCGCTGAGGTCCAGCTTCCTGCGCCTAGACTGCAGCTCTGCACAAGACGTTTGGCCATAGGGGAAATGGTCGTGCCCAACTGAGCCTGGTTTCTCTTGAGGTTTTTAAAATCTTCGCTTTCGCCAATTGGTGAAGTTTTTTCCTCGCCGCTGTCGCCACTGGCTTGCATGGTTCGGGATCTGTAGAGCTGCGCATCGATGGATTTGCTCTTCAGTGTTTGGACTCTCAGTAGTGATTATTAGACCACACTGAACTGAGCTAAACTGAACTGAACTTAATCTCTGAAAACTGAACTGACACTGTTTCAATTCACTATAATCTTCCATGTGAAGCTGCTTTGACACAATCTACATTGTATAAGCGCTATACAAATAAAGATGAATTGAATTGAATATGTAAATAAGAAATTATAAGCGAAAAAGTGCACTTTAATTTTGACACCCACAGACATCGTCACCAAATATAAATCAGAGAGGTAAGACTTTCTCATACATAGCCTCATTTCAGTTGTCAAGGGTTGTAAAAATCGATCTATTAAATCAATCAATCCATTAAAAAAAGTTTTGGCTAGAATTATTTATTATAGGCTTAAATTACAGAAAGAAATAACAGATAAACCGAGACAGCAGTCTGATCACGAAGCAGATCGATGTCGATCTTTCTTTTGTTAGGTGTCAGTGCAGAATTGAAAGAAACAATAGGCCTAATATAAAATATTATAAGATTAAAATATGGAAAAAACATCAGATGGTAATTTTAGTCAATGAATAAACAGCTCTCGTTATTATTTCAGCATGCTTTCACTTTCGTATTCGCAATGAAACGCACATTTACAGGTAGGAATGACATCCCGCCCTACTCATAATTCTCTCTTCATATAGCCATATATGCCTATTACACAACCATAATACACAGTGATATAGCCTGGTTCCTTCCTCCGTTGGATCATATTGCTTTCTCACTACAATCAATCCGCTCCAGAGGTTGTTTTAATCAAGCTGAGACCACCTCATTCAGATAGATTGTCGAATCGCAAATCCGAGTGCGATTGCTGGATTCACATATGCCAAACGAACCACGCTAACTGAGCAAACGAGAGAGGTTCCAAAACAAACGTCTAGGTGTGAAAGCACCCAAAACGGAACAATGATTTCCACAAATTTGGCTTTTGGGTTCTGGTAAATGCACATATGTGCATTTTGTAAATAAGAGTGTTTATAAATAAATGCATAACAGCATGTGTGTGTGTGTAAATGTTTATGTGGTTTACAAGGACCATACAAAATTGTATAATGACATGGGTATGACCTATTTGCACTTGATTAAGGTTGTTACGAGGACATGCCGTGTTTCTCACAATTTAAAATGCTTAAAAATATACAGTAGGAGAGACCGGTTAAAGCTGAAACAGGGAGAGTTGTAACACTACCAATTCCACAAATTGGGGATAAGATCAGGGTCATGTAACACTTTCAGTTTCCTCAGGTTTCTTTAATAATCACACATGGAGATTTTCCAGTCAGTCTTGCAATATATCGAATTCTGAGGTAAGAAAGTAAAAAAAAAAAACAAGATAGTATTTTGTTTAGTACCTCTACCGTTGTAGATGATGTTGTATGAGTTATATCAGGTCGAACTGTAGTTTCTCTAGTAAAGAATGGTGTATCAACCTCCTGCTAATTTCAAAGCACCATGCTAATACAGCTAGCTAAACAATGGGTGACAGTGGTGGGGTAGGTTGAAACAAGTGTTTTGAATGTATACATACACTTACACCCACACACATATGCATGTGCACATGCAGACATGCACACACAAACGCACATGCGGATGCACAAACACACACAATATGCACATACACTTACAATATTCACATATATTGTATTGTTGCAGTCATTTATTTACAATAAAGTGTTGTTGTGGCATATCATTTGTAGTACCTTTAGTTTTTGTGCATTTTGTCTACCTGTTACAACTTACCCCAGTATGTGTTACAAACAACCCCAGTTGTGGGGTAGGATGTAACAAATGACCTCTTTGTTTTTGACATCATCTCACAAAGTCTTTGATATAGTTTAAGAAATTTAAATTCTTGACATGTGTAGTAGACTAATGTGGGTACTTTGCCTAAAGGTTTCAGTCATGTAGTTTAAAAAAAGGTAGTTTTAGGTGCTAAAGAAAAATTGTGTTATAATCATCCCCGGTCTCCCCCAAGGTTTTTAATTTTGCCACAGGTTTTCTGTGAGGGTTAGGTTTAGGGGTAAGGGTAGGATAAGTCCATATACGTACATGTTTTTTTTAAAGGTTTCATGAAAGTTTTTTTAATGTTAGTATCAGTATTGTTAGTTTTTAGGATATCTATAAGCTAGTGTGCAAACAAAACAGTGACAAAATTGCGTTTAGAAGATATAAAACCGATATAAACTAGTTTGTAGTTTGTCACTTCCACCTAAACAGATCAACGGTTTGATTCACGTCACCTCATACTTAATTTTCTCATCAAATCTTGACCAATCAAATGCTTTCTAGTATCTGACATGCCCCGCCCCATTCAAGACTCTTCACATTTGATGTGCTTGAGCTCAACCACTCTCACAGGAAGAGCTGAGATATAAACAAAACACTATTGGTTGTTTTTTGAAAAAGGGGAGGAGCTACTCTATGTCCCACTCTCTCTTTATGTTTTGACTGAGATTATGCCAAACATCGAATAAAAAAATGCACATTTCAAAGCACTTCATGGGACCTTTAAAGTATAAAATACACTACGCCAAAGGAGAGTCCTTGTAAACCATACGTATTTGCAAGTGTTTGTGCGTGTGTGTGTGTATAAACGTCTGCAGGTCCTACTGTACCTGTCCATTCAGGCCCTTGCGGGACGCAGCTGGGGTGTTGGCGTAAGAGCTTATGGAGGAGCTGGTGTTGATGTCATCAGTATCAATCGCATCACTGATCCCACTGCTGACTGAGCTACTGTCATCCCAACTGAAAGACAGAACGAGAGAGAGAGATTTCAGAAAAAGTGGAGTCTGGAAACATTTCATCAGCGCACATTTGCTTTCAAAAGGAGCATTAGTGATTTTTGAACCACATTATAGAGTTATATGAAGAACACACAATATGATATGCTGAACTCTCCACTTTTGGCTCTGCTCAGGGTCACAGTGGTTAACCAGAGTGACTGATCACTGTGTTTAATATCATCCACTTGCTTACGGGTGGCCATATTCATTCAGACCGTACTATGACAACAGAAGAAAACACAAACAAACACACACACCAGCGCAAACACACCAGACACACACACAAAAAAACAAGTGACCTGTTTGACCTTTAACCCCAATTTATCATAAACAGAAGACAGAGAAGAAATGGCGGAAAAATGGGGCTGAAAAAAACTATTCTGTATATCCACATATTTGAAGTATACCTCAATGCACAAATGCCATTATTAGGTACATTTGACAAAAAAATTTAATACGTATGAAGACAGATCTATCTAAATTAAGCCCATGTAAACTAGTTGTTATTGTTTAGAAAATTCAGTTCCACTTTACATTAGGTGGCCTTAACTAATATGTATTACACTGAAATTAATCATGTGTTACTATGTACTTACTGTGTTAATACATGTTTTACATTGTACATTATTAAGTAAATACCTGCATGTAATTACATTTGTAATTTAATACATTTGTAATTACACTGTTGACCATCCCTTACAACATGGGTGTCCAAACCTGGTCCTGGAGGGCCGCTGTCCTGCTGAGTTTAGCTCCAACTTGCTTCAATACACCTCTGTCAGGAAGATTCTAGTATATCTAGTAAGAGCTTAATTAGCTGGTTCAGGTGTGTTTGATTAGGGTTGGAGCTAAACTCTCCAAGACCGAGTTTGAACACCCCTGCCTTACACTTCGACCCATCCTTAAACCTACCCATACCACCAAACCTCTCCCAAACTCTACTCGTATCCCACCTCAAAAGCACCAGAAGTCTTCTGCAATACATTATGAACATAATAAGTACATTGTGTTTATATTTGATGCCAGTGCATATACATTAAAGCCACTCAATATAAAGTGGTTATTAAATAGGTTTCCATAATCCTGGACCAGGCCGTATCCTGAGCAGTTGCTGTGATGGTCATGGAGGAGTGGAAAGCATGAGATTGATTCCTGAAAGACCCCAGTGAAAGATGAATCTTCACATTGATCCTGAAGGGCCAGCCTGTACACCAGCTGGTGATTTACTCACACCTCCAGCTTCTCCACAATGGACGTCCAGGGTTCTTCAGCCTCCGGTGCCTAGACTGCAGCTCTGCACAAGAAGTTTGGCCAGAGGAGAAATGGTTGTGCCCAACTAAGCCTGGTTTCTCTTGAGGTTTTTTTCCTTCACTTTTGTCAATTGGTGAAGTTTGTATCTCGCCACTGTTGCCACTGGTTTGCATGGTTTGGGACTCGCATCGATGGATTTGCTCTTCAGTGTTTGAACTTGAACTAGTTTTGAACTAAACTGAACTTAAACTCTGAAAACTGGAGTGGAAAACATTTTTCACAGTTGCGATTTACTTTAATCTTCTATGTTAAGCTGCTTTAAAAAAAAATATATTACAATAAACCTAAAAAAGAACTTGTTGGGGAGGTTTGAACCACAAACCTTTACCAAATTTAGTCCAACAAACACCTAGACAGAAGGATGTGTAAATCAAGAATTAAAAAACACACATAACCAAGCTACTTTTGTCTATTAAAGTGAATAATCCACTCAAAAATGAACATTTTCTCACACTCTGGTGGTTTCATGAATTTCTTTCTTCTGCTGAACACAAAACAAGATATTCTGAAGAATGTTGAGAGAAAAAAAAACCCAAAGTAGGAACAAAACATACAATGGAAGTCAATGATGGCTTTTTACCCAACATTTCTCAATATATCTTCAGGTTTGAGAATGAGTAAACGATGACAGAATTTTCATTTTTAAGCAATTTTTCCCAATTAAAATCTTACACATAATACACATAAAAACTCTCTACCTGACTCGATGTCTGTGGCCGCCAATGATACCAGTAGCCGGAGCGGAAATAAGGAGATTTATCTCAGAGAAAAAATGCCTCATGGTCCTAAACTCAAAATGCGCTCACACACAAAAAAAGCTGTATTTCTTCCACACCAGTCAATGCAGTCCCTCAAATCTCCTGCCTTGTCCTGTCAGTCCATATGTCTGCTTTTCTATTTTAGTAATTTGATCCCCTTAAAAGAGATATTTCAGCCCTAGTGTTCGCTGGAGTCGCCATAGACCGAGAACCCAGAGAAACACACACTCGCATCCACACAGAGCGTAAGGAAGACAAAGACAGAGAGACAATAGAGCTCCCAAAGACACATTTACACAAGCACACGCTCGTTTTCTCTCTTTCACACACTTGCGCATACTGGAACCACCCTACTGGGTCTAGGATGCTAATTAGAGATCAGCGTTTTGAGTGTAGCTTGAATGAGGGCTTTTCTCTGGCTTGATACCCTGCCATTAGCGTCTCCAGAGGCCCAGCATGCCAACCAGCCGTCCTGCTTTAAACAGCACCTCCGCATCGGCCCACCGCAGCCTGCGTTTCTGCATGAGAACTCAATCCTGCGCTAAAAACCTGCAGGGCTGACGTCAGTTTCTTTAGTATGCACATATACACATATAATCTATAGGCTACATACACTTGATGGGTATGAAAAACATTAAAGAAGTGGAGCTGACATCATTCTGTTTCTTCAGTGCATTGCTTGTTTCTGGATTAAACAATTTGCATAATGTTATTACCCATAATGCATTTCAATATAACAAGCATTTTCATGCATTATGATTCATATGAAATTATTCCACTGTCCTAAAATAAAATATCAGCTACACTGTAAATGCATTTCAATAATTAACACAGATTAAAGATGCGAAAATAACACTGTTATAAATGCTTTTAGAATTTTGTTGATACATTTTTCCACATATATTAATAGACAAATTTGTTGGCATTATCAACTTGCAGCTACACTTGTTTTTTCTCTTTCTTTTTTACATTTACATTTATTCATTTGGCAAACACTTTTGTCTAAAGCGACTTACAATTGAGGAGGCATTCAGTAATTCAACAAGAAGAGGCAATATGCTATGATCACCAGCAATCTAGTCGCTGCAGATCGCTGGTAAACACAGTTTACTAAAGAACTACAAATCCGCCAGTATATGGACTACAAGTTCCAGTCATGCACCTCTCACACGCACCTGTTTCTCATTCCCTTGATTTTTACACACTCACAGCGATTGCTGCTCATGAACTGATTACATGGACTATATACACAGCACACACGCACACCTTTTTGCTGAGTCTTGTTAAACTGTATTGTGAACATTACGACGTGTTTCCCTTGCCTTGTCTTGTCGTGTAGCGATCTTTGCTTTGTTTTGTTTGTTTACGTTGTCTGCTGCCTGCCTTTTGACCATGACTCTGGATTTGCTTGTATACTGTACATCTGTTTGCCCCTGTGTTGACCGTTGCTTGCATGACCATCCTGTTAATAAAACCTGCGTTTGGATCCGAACTTCGTTGTCAGCGTCCCATTCACATTACACAAGTAATGCTAATTATAAAAAGGAACTGTTTGTGCTCAGAGAATTAGGTGCTAGAGTAAGAGTGTCACAATCACCAGCGATCCACCCTGTGCAGATTGCTGGTAAACATGCAGATCGCTGGAGAACTACAAATCTGCCAGCAAAAGAACTACATATTCAGTCATGCACCACTCACACACCTGGCCTAGGTCCCCATGATTGCAATAAGACACAGCTGAAGCTGTTCAGGACTAATTACACAGACTATGTATATACACCTCTCAAATGGATGCTGAGTCTTGTTGCTGAGTCTTGTTGCTGAGTTGCTGAGTCTTGTTGAACTGTTTATGTGAACTACTGTATACGACGCATTTTCCTTTGCCTTGTCTTGCCGGTTTTGATCCAAGCCTTATTTGTTTGTTTGTTTGGTTATGTTACGTAGACTACGACTCTGGATTGCCCTTATTGTTTGCTCCTGTGTTGACTGTTGCTTGCCTGACCATCCTTTCTTAATAAACCTGCATTTGGATCCGCACCTCTGTTCTCAGTGTCTACTTCACGTTACAAAGTGTAAGTATTTTTTATAGCGAGAGAGAAGAGTGTTTTTTACAGGTGGTTTGGCAAGCCCACTCACTTGTGTTTAAGCATCATAAATGCACCGTTTTTTTGTGCTAATTGTAAGAATGTTTACAGTGCACATGTGCAAAACTGGTGCAAGTGTCCGTTAAAGTGTCAGAGAGATAAATAAATGTGTTTTCTACAGGTGGTTTGTCAAGCCTACTCACCTGTGCGAGGCTCACTCAGCATTTTCCTTTTCATTCATTGTGATTATTCATCCTTGAATACTTCCATAAATTAGCACCCTTTCATACTTTGAAAATCTCTGCTTCATAGAACAAGAGAAAACTCAAATTAAAATTTCATTTGTCACATATAGTGTCACATCTACAAATGCACATATGCATTTCACGATATGCATTGAAATGCTTACACAACTGCCTGTCACCTTAAAAAAATAGAAAAAACTAAAATAATATCAATATTAATCTAAATTATGGAGTAGAATAAGAAGCAAAAACATAAACAATTTAAATATAGAAATAGTTAGCTATATAAAATAACAAATATAAAGTATTTAAAACTTTAGATATGAAGAATAGACCTGTTGAAAATACATACAACAAAATATAAAATATTTAAAAAAAATTCTAGCTATACAAACAAATGTAGAAAACATAGAAGTGTCTGATGCATTATGTGACGTTATGCATTGCCGAGTCATTCCATATGAAAAAAATACAAATATTTGACAGATATGAATATAATATAGCATAAAATAGCTATACAAAATCAAGATAAGTAATAAAATATTTTCTTTGAGATATGAGTTTATATTCAGCGCTTAATTAAAAAAAAGTGCTAAATCCCTAAAAAATACATTTTTTAATTAATTAATTTATTTTGTTCTATCTTACTTTTGTTTTTTATTTATTTTTCAAATGAAGACAAAGTTGGACATGTAGGGAAATACATTTTAAGCACAGGGACGAATGGATTTAGGGTTAAACCAGGCTAGTGTGTGTGTGTGTGTGGTGGAGTAGGTTATCTGGCAGGCTTTTACGAAGACCGTTACGTTCCCAAACAGTTCGGGGCATTCCAGACCTTTCCATGCTCAGCTCTGTGGTACAGGAATGACAAAGCTCACTGACCACAAAACATATGAGAGGTCAACAGGCTTTCTATTCTGTACACTGCGGTTATCGTTTTTCCCCCTTCTAAAAGGACTACTTGACCAATTCACTTCATATATGCAGGTCTCTTTTGCCATCAGAATCTGGTTCAATTCATTAGAACAACCTGATCAATTAAATGGCTGATTTGGGACTTGTGGAGCTGCACATCGATGGATTTGCACTTCAGTGTTGGTATTTCCAGCAGTGAAATTTAAACCACACTGAACTGAACTAAACTGAACTTCAACTCTGAAATCTGGACTGACACTGTTTCAATTTACTAGAACTTCTATGTTAAGCTGCTTTGACACAATCTACATTGTAAAAGAGCTATAGAAATAAAGATGAATTGAATTGAATTTAAACCAATTCACTGACTTAAAAAAATGCTTACAAAAATAAAGAAATGTCTGTACTTTTTTGTGGTACTTTCCACTGATAAAGGGTGCAGAAACATTTCCACACACACAAAAATAATGCTAGTAAATTTGACAATTAATTAAGAAAAAATGCCATTGCATGATTTTAAAATAGAAAAATTAAAACTTAAAACTCTTAACTTCTAAAAAAGGCACTTCTAGATGCATTTTGCCAGGTTTGTCAACATGACACAATATTGACAAGAGTGCTTTTTTCATAAAGATCAATATGATTGCAAATTTGTCCTTGATATAAGAGTTCAATCGAGCAGTAATCACGATGTGAAACGTTGCGATTATCTAATCGCAAGAGGCTGCGATATGAAATATATATGTATTATATAATTTCCCCCACCCAGAGCAAATGTGTGACTGCTGTCTGTGTGTGATAGTCTTACTAGCCAAATGAGTGAGCACACTTTCTGTTCTGCCCAATCATAATTGCACAAACAAACTATCCTGAATGCCCACAATAAAACAAACAAACAGGAAAGCGCGGACAAGTGGTGGTATGATGTCTGCCGCTTCAGAAGCATTAATAGACAAATTCATATCAACAAAAACAGCATATCGGTAATATTGGAATATTTTGGTTTCAAAGTCCCAGACACCAAACAAAACCACATAATTTGTAAGAGCTGTCGCAGAATTGTAACCACAGCATGAGGAAATACAACAACCAGCACCTAAAAAGCACCACAGGAGGCTATATGAGGAGTGTCTTGCTAAAAAGTCAACTGAAAGAATTGCCAATGACTCTCAATCTAGTAGCAAGCAACAGCAAAGTACAATTTCAGAGTTGTTTGCAGCTGTTACACCATATGAAAAAACATCACGAAGGCATCAGGAGATAACTAACACCATAACTCACTACTGTTTGCGCTAGAGAAAAATGAGCGTTTAATTTCTGAATGTTTAAAAAGGAATTTAAATAAAAGTTGGAGTTGGTTAATATCTTCTTTTGGATAACACTAACTGCATTTTAGCAGTAAGAAGCTACGATACAGAATATTGAGCTGAAGCTTGACTACAAAATTAAATCACAATATCTGTAAAAAAAAAAAAAAAAAAAAAAAAAAAATGCAATTAGATATTTTCTCCAAATTGCACAGCCCTAATTGTTTACACAAAATTGTTGGTTTTTTTTTTTTTTACTTCATTTCATCATTGAAAATAATCTAAAACAGAAAGAGCTGCGCATCTCTGAGGAGCACAGCAGTGTTTCTTTATTGAACGATTCAGCATTCTTGAATAAATAGAGTGATTCAATAATTCAATGGTCCATTCTTAAATACATGCACCCAATTCATTCTAGAATAAATCAGCCACCTAAGTTCTGTTTCAGTTTTGAAAACAGGAGGTAAAATGGACTGCGTTTTTGATGAATTTAGAAAAGAGCAGTGCGCTGAACCTTTTTTGTAACTAGGCAACCGCTGCATCAGCGTTGCACACTTTTTCAACACAGAGTGGGTTTTTTCAACTGCAGCAGCACAGAATGCAACAGCAAAAACGTGAGGCACAGCAGGAAGTTAAAACGAGAGGTGCACAGCAAGCATTAGCAACATGAAAAATGCTCGCGGCCATTAGAAAAACCATTCCAAAAAGGCACTTTTCAGTGTGATTGGGGCCTAAGACAGTCACTTGGTGCCTCCTACTGGTGTATACTTCCATATTAAAAAGTTTCATGGCATAACATTTCAGAATTCTGAAATGTTATTGCATTCAATCTGCATTTGAACTACATTAACTGTCTATGTAAAAACACCTACATTCCACTTCAGCTGCTTCTGTTTCCTCTGCAAAGAAAAAATTGAATTTTTGTGAATTCTGCAATATTATTGGCAACAACAACACAGAAACAAACTGAAAATAAATCTCAGCATGCAACAGTTAGCTTCAGTCATACAACACATAATTTCCCAGCAACAAAATTGCGGGCAGTTAAAATGCTGAGTGGCTAGTCATTTTGGAAAACCACTAGCCACAGAGGGTGGTTAGAAAAAAAAAAATTAAACTCTACTCCCTAGAAAGGTTTTTACAGTTGAAAGGGTTCATTTTGGTCCAACACTTTGGGCTGTGTGATTAATCAATTTTAATTTTCATTTCACATTTTAATTCTGATTTACAAAATTATAGTAAAAGGTTCAGATATCAGGCAAATCAGTGACTGAAACGAATTATCTACTGTTGCATCGCATAAGAAATGTCAAATTTCACATAAAAATCCCTTAATTTACGAAAAAGTTTTTTTCCCTCGTTTTTTTTTTTTTTTTACAAAAAAATGCTAATGCAAATAATAGGAGATGGAAACGCATTTGCCAAATAAACTCAGACGTTGAAAGCATTACATTCACATGACCATAGCCTTGTTTACTAGGTTACCAGTACTACAGTGAGCCCCTCTAACAATTGTATGAAAGCGCAAATAATTCACATTTGGAATTTGTTTTCCTATTTTTGCGAACTTTGAAAGATTCGCTTCACATTAGGATGAAAACCAAAAAAACTAATGTTACACAAATAATGTCGACATATTGATAACTAAAAAACAATCTATTTAAAATTGTGCATATTGTCAAAAGCTTAACCCAGGCTCATTTTGAAAACGTATCCCTATAACGTAAGCTAAGTTTTTTTTGCAGTTTTTGTTTTCGAGAATCTATCTGTGTATACTTTTTGAGATCTTAAATGTCTCTTGCGAGTGCCATTCGCGCCTGCTGTTCTCACGTAAACCCACCAGAGACCGCTGTTGACTGACTGAATGACTGACTGACCGATCAACTCCTTCTCTAAACCCCACCAATAATCCAGAAAAAGAAAAGCCCTTGCCTGATTTTTACCATGTTTTCAGACTTTGCCACTTTCTCACCCTGTTATTTACTTGTTTATTTGTTTATTACTGTTTTTGTCTTACCCACTTTCTGCAACCGTTCTTCACCAGACTCGAACCCGGTCGTCGTGGTCACCTCCTCTCTGCGTCTCAAGTCCGCCGACGTACTGTACATGGCAGGCTACTGGACAAACTGATAAGAGCGGGAAAGCTGTCCATACAGAGGTAAGCGGTCAGCGAAAAGGAACGGCATCATGCCGTATATCGTTCGTTTTAAAGACCAAATGCAGCCATTCGTACTTCTGGCTACATAATTTACGATCTCCAGAAATGTATATAGGGCTACATTTTCAGAATGAGCCTATGTTGGAAAAACTATTTATCAGATAACCCAGATAACTAACTAAAACAAAGTAAAAATAAACATGATTATGATTTTTGCCTTAAGATTTATTTGAAATAATGCATAATTATTTGAAATATTTAAATTATTTGTGTTTTCTTTTCTTCAGCTAACACAATCTTAAGTCAAACACCAACACAGACACATATGTATTGAATTTAACCCTCAGAGTGGACTTACAAGCACATCCCCCATCAAACACACACCTACAGACACACACACACACACACACACACACACACACACACACACACACACACACACACACACACACACACACACACACACACACACACACACACACACACACACACACACACTACCCGACTCTCCTTAGCAACAGAGCTTTCATCATGGCCTGAAAGAATCGTGTGTATTTCTGTACGCGAGATGCTTTGCGCTTCTCTGTCTCTGGTCATCAGCTGCCTGAAATGCTTCATGTTGATCCAGTTACCTGTAATGTGTGTGCGTAATCATACTGAAAATGTGCCGACTCGGAGGCTTTAATGCATATAAACACAGCGACATGCACACGTGAAATATTACTGCAATGAAGATCTCCATAACTGGAGTTTATGTTGCACAGATCCATTTACACTGAGAAGAGCATCTGCTAATGTATCTCCTATAAACTCTAGATCAGCATGAACTCTATGTTAAAGGGAACACTGATGTGTTTAATGGACTTTACTACCAGCTCTTTTTCTTTTTATTATTTCTAAAAATAACCGATAACAAGCAAATATTTATTCATTCATTTATTTTCCTCCTTATTTATCAGGGGTCACCACAGCGGAATTAACCGCAAACTATTCCAGCATATGTTTTATGCAGCGGATGCCCTTCCAGCCACAACCCAGTATCGGCAAACACCCACACATTCTTTGCACAGTTTGCATGTTCTCCCCATGTTTGCATGAGTTTCCAAAGTCCAAAGACATGTGGTATAGGTGAATTGGGTAGGCTAAATTGTCCATAGTGTATGTGTGTGAATGAGTGTGTATGGATGTTTCCAAGTGATGGGTTGCAGCTGGAAGGGCATCCACTGCGTAAAACATATGCTGGATAAGTTGGCGGTTCATTCCGCCGTGGCGAAAATGAATAAATGGTTAATAAATTAATAAAAAAATAATCTTTATAACAAATGATTTTGATACTTAAATGTTCTTATTATTCTACACATTGAAAAACTATAAGCATGTCTATAAATTGTAACATCAAGGGCCCCAAGAACAAGAATCTTTAGTAGTACAAGTCAGTCTCTGTCAGGACAGGACACACACGCACGCACACACACACACACAGATGAGAGAGTTGGGAGGCCCCTGATACTCCAGGTGTCTTTAGACTGCACAGGTGTGCTGTAGACAGATCAGACCGATGCTTGAAGAGAAACAAAGAGGCGAAAAATCAGTAGAAAAGAACATCACAAACACACACCAACGACCCACTACACACACACACACACTGAGGAAAATGTAAGCCACCTCTGCCTGTGTTTAAAAAAGCCCAGTAAACTGACCACCGAAAACTTAATGCATCACCTTCAGGCCATCTACCTCATGAACAGTTAAATATTCCCCTACTGTGCAATAAACATGTGCAATACTTTCTCATACGCACTTGTACACAGCACCTTATAACCTGTATATTTATAACAAATCTGTACATACAATTAAACATCCAGATCCTTTTGACTAACTGCATCTCTGTTTAATGTTTATCGTCTTTTTTTTCCTCATATTTATTTTGTGTTGTCACTTGCCACTTTATGTACACGGGAAGCTTCTGTAGCCAAAACAAATTCCTTGTGTGTGTGAAGCACACTTGGCAATAAAACTGATTCTGATTCTGTTACTCATTTAAATACTTTTCTCCTATCTAACTTATTCCTTTACATCACAATGCTTTTCTTAGGTTAATTTCAATTAAATTGTAAACATTAAGTAGCTTTGTTTCCATCCAAAGATGTGAATGAAACATATGCACAAAACTGGAATACTGCATAAACATTTGCGAATAACACAGTAATAACTGGCTTTTAAGACCTGCTCAAGACAGGTCTGGAGGTAATAAAACTGAACCACTTTATTACAGACTTTGGCAAAGGTCTTTTAGAATGTTCAAAACACCATTTCAGATGTTGTGCGTTGTGATTGATCCACTGTTTTACCATTCCATTAATGGCATTAATCAACATTAATCCACTCTAGCTTATTTGCATGTTTCCTAATCAGATAAAAAGTTTAAACTAAAGTTTTTTTATGCACATTTTAAAAATGTATGCGCATCTTTGTGTTTCCAATAAAGATTTATTTACACAATTATGATATTTGCATAAAAATAGGAGGATGTAAACATAGCTAGTGATTTGTTAGACCATTAAAAAAAACCAAAACCTGAAACAAGTTTAAACAAATCTTTTCAAAGCAATATTAAAGATGTATATTGAATATTACTGTCCTGTAGAGCAGTGGTTCCCAAAGTGGGGGTTGCGGGACAATGACAAGGGTTAGCTTGGTCATTTCCAAAAGTTTAAATAAATGTTATTAAACTATTAGAATTACTATATTTTATTCATAACCAACAGAAGATAAAAATAGTAGTTAATAGTTACATAAAAAAGCAACAACATGCAAACAAAAAGCCTTTCGATTTTTGTTTTTTATAAGATTGAGTGTTTATGTTAGATTAACAACACTGCAATAGCGTCACACTGATTTTATAGCACCAGGTTAAACTTTTTTAACACATTTATGGCAATCAAATACATTAAAAATAAATACAGGCCACTGTACATTGTGGATGATCATGGTGTGGTCTCCAAAATTAAACCAAGAACAGACTTCTGAAAACATTGTGCCCACCAGTCCCATTAGGTGAGGTTAATATTAAATTAAACACATTAATAAATGAAGAATAAAGAAATGAAAGCCTATGGTTGTTAGACTGTTGCACTTTTTGTGTTGTCAATATGCTTGTGCTTATATAGGCCTATTGTTGTGTGTGCAACATTTGTATATTTATAACCAACTTCGAGGAATGTGGGGGTCACGATTCACAAAGTTTGGAAACCCCTGCTGTAGGGCATACAAAGAAAAACTAAACAAAATACAGTAAATTTTGGCCACAAATATGCTTGGGAAACTAATGTAACAAGTATAAAGCTATTTTCATGATGGATAAGAATAAAGCACAAAGTCAACTGTATGTTTTCTGAATTATTTGTAGTGCACTCTTATTATTTAAAACATTTTTTTTTCAAGTGGTTTGATTGGAAGTTACTAAAAATCAAACGTTTGAAATGCAGTAGTTAAATAGGTAAAAAGGTTGATAGATTCTGAAATTCTGGAAGAGAAAATCCAAATAAAGCATCTGTAGTCAATCCTGAATGGCAAAAGAGTTTAAGAGTCTGTCCAGAGTTCAGGACGGGGTCATCTGAAACTCTTCATCCTCAACCTCTTTCACTCAAACATGTGTTGGAGAAACACGGCTGTGGCGTTTCCCAGACCACTCTATGTTATCTACAGGCCTGCCAGAAGAACTGTTATTTAAAGCAGGACACCCCAGGGACTTTTAACATGTTTGCTCCTCATTAGGAAGATAACATGATGAACCATGGTTCATTATATGAGCTGTAAATAATAATATCTCATTGTGAGGAGCATTATGTGGTATGAGTTTCTCATCTAGTTAACTAATGGCAATATTAGTCATAATTTATTAGCTAATGAGGCCACATAGTAAAAAACTATAGATAGATTCTTTTTTTAAATTGGGTACTTAATTATATACTACAATAGCATGTTTTATTAATTAGTTTTTGCTTTCATAATTTCAGATTTCACTTTAATATTTAGTTTTCCACCTAATTGAAAAAAAATACATTTTAATATTTAGTATTTCAGCTTGGACTTATTGATTTTATGCTGTCATTTCTAATGTTCACTTTAAAAGTTTTGCTAAGTTAAGCATATACTTACAATTCTCTCTTTACTGCAAATACACAGTCTTTGTTTTTGTTTTCTCCATGTAGTTCTAAGAGCTGAAGGTGCATATTTTGATTTTCTCAGACACATTAAGGTAAGTGCGCAAAGGTCACTCTCACAGACACACATACATACACTTTATTTTGCTGTTATACTCCATATAACTTCATATAAAATCCCTAAACTAATCTTTTTTTTTGCACAGGCCTATCTAAAACGTGCCAACTGATGATCAACAGTAAACATTTTACCTCTTCACAACAGGCAAAACCACCAACAATCAAAAATGCATGATTATATGGTGTCATGGCTTTGCAATCAAAAAATGACATTATAATGGAGGTCAATGTGGAAAAAACAGCCAAAAAAACAAAAGAAAATCTTATGCTGCACAAAAACTAACAATGCATCAAAGGCAATGTTACTAATCTTTGTGAAGAAAAAAAAAATCCAGTCCACAACTACTTTTTATATTGAAAATAAGTGATTTTGTGTTTTTTTCACCAAATCAGTGACAGATTTATGCAATAAAAATTTAACAAAATATTAATCTGATGTATTTTTACAGCAGTTTAGTGTATGTTTTCATCCCTAACATAACAAAAGGGTAGTAAATTTCCCTAGAGTGTATCATTGAGTTTTTTACAAATTTCAAAGCATTTCCCCAAAATATGTGTCAAAATAAGATTTGTCACCAAAAATCGTTCCGCTAGCTGAAACACAGAAAAGATTATAGCCAAACTAAGACTCAAAATCACCCTAGGGTGGATGAAAACATCCCCAACAGTACATAAGAGTTACATTTTTATATCTAAGGGTGCTTTCACATCTGTGGTTCGGTTCATTTGGTCCAGACCAAGGGCAACAAATGATACATTGTAGCATTTATTTTTTTGCTGTTTTTGGGTCCCTTTCACACCACACGGATTGCTTTGGTCCGAACCAGTTGAAAAGGACCAAAATGCAGTCATGTGACAAAATACACATCACTCATTGGCCAGATGTAATTGAACGTATTTCCTAAGTGATGTTTTATAAACAAATTTCGGGAGGAGCACGATCAGTCTTTGACAAGGCTAATTCATCACAGACAATCATTCTAATATCCAATCAGCTCAAGACCAAACCCCTAAAAATAGTCAAACACGTCATACCTCTGTTTTCTTTTGATTTCAGCATCCCTCCACCACCCCAACTCCACACTATTAAACCCTATACCTACTTAAATCTGAGGGGGGAGCGTTCTGGAGCCAGGCTAGAAAATGCGTTCGGACCCTATCTCTCTCTATCCCGATCAGGGGAATAACATGAGTTAGGGTGTCTTCCCGAGCTCAGAGCCCTCTCCCCAGACAGCACGCCAAATATGCCGATTCTATTCGGTCAAATATCTGTGAGTGTGAAACTGCTTTTCTATTTGGTCAGAATTAACGTGCGGGAAAATGCCAATGGAACTCCGCAAGTAAACAAACCGGCAGACACAAAATGACACTTTTTACTATGGAGGGACGACTGCGCTGGCTGATTGCATCCCTGGTCATAGTATACTATATAGTTTGCATACATCACTTTAAACAAACTATACATTTCGAGAATGAAGCGCGGTTGTGGCTGGAAAACAATGGTTTAATGATTCAACCAAACTAAATAAGGCAGATGTGAAAACACCCTAAATGACATTTTAATATTTAGTATTTCAGCTTAGGCTTATTGGTTTTATTCTGTCATTTCCAATGTTCATTTTAAGGTTTTTGCTAAGATAAGCTTTCATATACTTACAACTCTCTCTGTACTCCAAACAACAAAACTATCATGACATTCAAGAAACGTCAACATCCAGATAATTGAAACCGTATCAAAGCCAATTTCCTCAAATTACAAAAAAAACAAAACTACACAGCAAAAATTCCAGTGTTAAATATACAGTGTGATTTTTTTGGTGTTGTTCAGTGTTAAAACCCGGAGTACATTTCAATCCAAGAGTGTGAAAGAGCGTACATTTAGGAGGGTTTTTTTTTCAGTGTTAAACTTTTAACCCAATATGAAGTGTATTTCCCACTAGTGAAGGGAATTTTAACGGTAAAAGTCCACACAATCTACAGTAAAAACCTGTTAAATGATTAACGGCTCATTTCTGTACAAAATACGGAAAATAGCTGTAACAGACCTAACCTTTGTTTTCGAGAAACTAATCAGAGTGTCTGAAATCTCACCACACACCCTCATTCACTAGTCCCTAAATTAGTCAATTAGTTTAGTCCACTAGACAGAGTGAATGACCACAAATGACTGAATTCAGACACTGATGAACACCTGCTGTTAACAAGCCCAATCACTGAAGGAAAGAACAAGAAATAAAACTATAAAGACACCCTTTCCAAACCAACTGAATTAAAACAGAGGATTAAACAACTCCATTAAATAACAGCATTAGCAGCTTCACTGTTTACAGTTTGACTTCAATTCTCTCATATCTGCAAGAATATTTGATAATTAACAGAGGTTTATATTTTTATTGAAAATATTTCATTTGACCTCACCATCAAGGAGATCAGAGGCTGCTTTAGTTGAGCTCTTGAACCGTTACTCTTCTATCTTAATGTTTCTCTGGCTGTTATAACTGTTTCTGAAACTCATCAGTTATAGCAAGAAAGGCAATGAGGAACTATACTGTGTGTACTTGATCATTACAGATGTAATTTCCAGTATTTTATAAGTTCAGCCATAGAAAATAGTTTTATTTGATATTGTTTGGGATATATTACAGTTTCCCATGGAGGTTCAACAAACAATTGAAGAATTAATAAGAAATTAATATTTTATTAATTTCATGCACAAACTCTTGAGATTGCCAGCTGCACCTTAAGACACACAGACATCAAGAATCAAGATACGAACCTCAACCATGGTTGCTTTAAAAAAAAAAAAAAGCTGCTTAATTCATGCTGCAATGCATGCTGGGTGCCAGCATAGTACAAAGATCCCAGCATGCATTGGTGCATGAATATATTATGCAGCTTAAAGTTCTTACAATCTCTTTGTTTTCTTTTCTTTTATCTTGTTCTTCGGGTGTAATATTTCAGTAGATTGTTTTGTATTGTTCTGGGTTGATTTTTATTTTTTATTTGTCACCATTGTTGAGATTCAAAGACTAATTGTTGATGTCTGTGTGTTTTTAAGCTCTGGCATAGAGCAAACATTCTCATTGTGAATGGTGTATTTAGATCTGGTAAACAGTCATTGACTGCTGTAGGTCAAGTGGTTTCATTCACATATGGTATTCATTTCTCACTTATAACTAATAATATATTCAATGAGTGCACGAGCAGGTGGGGGTGATATTATAGCTAATCTTATCAGACTTAATATTGTTTTTCTTCTTTTCGCTTTTATGCTATACAAATGGTGTGATTAACACAATTAATTATAGCAGCCAAAATAAAAAGTAGTGTCAGAACAAATAGTTGAAGAGCCCAACTAAAGCAGACTCTGTCCTCCATCATGGTGACTTCAAATGAGCAACAGAAATTTCATTAAGCGTTTTTGTTCATGTGACAGAAATAAAGTCAAAGGTCAATAAAAAGTGAAGCTCCTGATGTTTGTGGAGTTGTTTAATGATCTCTGCTGAAATCTTGAGAAATAACATTTTATTGTGTAATTTGTTTAATTTTTATTCATTATTATTTTATTTAGACTTTTATTCTCAGTTGATTTCATCTTTGGTTTTGGCTGTGTGTTTTGTGTTTTCTTTTCTTCAGTGATTCTGCTTGTTAACAGTTGTTCATCAATAATTCTCAATCCTCCTTTAATTAGACACTTAATTATCTCATTAACTTCATCACTGCCCGAGTGTTCAACCCTCTGTAGTGAGGACACTAGTGAGGATTTTGCTCTGGGATTTAAGGGGTTAAATGTGATCGATAAAAAAACAGACTGTGGAATGTATTTTAACGGAAATATTCTGTAAAATGAATTTCCGACCGTAAAATGTTAAAAACACTGGATTACTGGCAACCACAGCTGCCATTATTTTACCGTGAAATCAAGAAAAAAACAGCAAAATACTGTAAAGCGGTTTTTGTGTCACCATTGTGGAGGATAATTAGCATCTGGGTGCAAGTCCAAGACGAACTAAGAGTATTTGATGTTATGCTGCATCTTCTTTTGTTAAAAGGTAACTCTGTAGTTACTAATCCAGTGAAAATCTGTTTGTTAATTGTAAACACACATGAACACATTAGTGCATTGAATAACTTTATGTTTTTATGCACTAAGCTATGCTTTTTTTTTAACTGAACATTGTATCAGTTCATGAAATATGGTTATTTTCTGTAAATTTTAACAGTTCTATAAACTTCCGTTTTTTTTACGGAAAAATTCTGGCAACCACAGCTGCCGGTATTTTTCCGTAAATTTAACGGATTGTTTTTAACAGTGTATATACACATGAACTCTGTGACTAACGCACAAATTTTACACTTTAGAGAGTGTTATTTTAACTCCAAAATGGAGGGAGTCATATGTACACCCAAGGAGTGTTAAGTTAAACTCAAATTGAGTTAAATGTACACTGATTTTTTTGCTGTGTACTTCTGATACTGAAATCAAAGAGTTGCTCCATTATTAAACTGAATTGAAGGAAGAAACCAAACAAACTAATGTGGTATGTGACAGAAAAAAGGAACAATTATTGGGTTTCAAAACAAAAAGAGGAAGAAAACAGACGGATCCGAGAGAAACGAGAAACAAAGAGCGAGAGATGGATGAGATTGAGGGCAGCAGAGACAGTGGTGGATGTTCAGAGCCTGGAGGTTTTAACCACAACATCCTCCACACACACACATTGGAAAGACTGGAGGGAGGGACGCCACCAAAATACAGGGAGGCTTTTTATGGTGCACGAAACACCAACATTATATCATTTCATCAGTGGGCTGTTTTTATCTCTGATCTTAAGAATCAGAAGGAAAAAAAAAGAGGAAAAAAAGCAGATGGGACGGAAAAGAGATGGGGGAGATAGTGAGGAATTCCCCTATGTGCTCGTCCTGTGGTCTAGTCCTAAAAAGATGCTCTTTAGGAAAGATGAAGGGTTTATTTACTCAATTTAAAGACTAATTTTTACTCTCTAGCTTTCGAGTGATGCATGCTTGATATTGTATACTTTATTTTGTCATTTTATATGTATTCTTGGTGGCACGGTGGATCAGTGGTTAGAACTGTTGCCTCACAGCAAGAAGGTTGCTGGTTCGATTCCCAGCAGGACCAGTTGGCATTTCTGTGTGGAGTTTACATGTTCTCCCCGTGTTTATGTGGGTTTCCTTCCTATATGTGAATTGGATGAAAACAACAACAACAAAAAATTGGCCGTAGTGTATGTGTGTGTGAAAATGTGAGAGTGTATGGGTGTTTCCCAGTACTGGGTTGCAGCTAGAAGGGCATATGCTGTGTAAATCATATGCCGGAATAGTTGGCAGTTCATTTCGGTGTGGTGCCCCTGATAAATAAGGGACTAAGCTGAAGGAAAACGAATGAATAAATATGTATTTTTTAATATTTGATAAGTATCTTCTTACTTCTATTTTGGTATTGTAAAGCACTTTGTATCAACAAATTTGCCTTGGCCTTTCCTTATATGGATATGGACAGAAGCCCCCTATACGTACAATAGGCGAGTTGTGTAGGTCTCTGAACCAGAAAAGGACCCCTTGATATTAAGGATGTCATAATAACTTGGGCTGGGCAAGTGATTTGTGTTTATTTTCATTTTTTAGTTTGACTTCCAACAATTCTGAAAACACTAATAATAATGAAAATGGTAGCATATAATTTCTTTACTGTAAAGCCTTGCGCAAGTCTTCCGTAACCTTAAAGTCAGTAAAATTGTGTAAAGCCACTGTAAACAAAAAAGTTGACGCAACTTAAAATTTTAAGGCAACTTGCTGCACAGCGTTTTTTGAGTTGACTTAAATTTGAACCCACTTGACTTGACTTGAGTCAGTTTAAAAAGCTCCACAGAAATTATAATTAATAAGTTCAAGTTAAAACACACCAAGATGGACATTCTAGCCTTTTTGGTGTCTGTAATTGTCTATTAAAGTGAACATATATATATTTATATATATATTACAGTTGAAACCAGAATTTTACATACTCTCTAAAAAAAGGAACATAACCATTTTTTTTTAATGTCTGATGGTGAAAAGTATTAAATTATACTAAACGTTTACTATTTTAGGTCCGTTAGGATTACCTAAATCATTTACATTTGCTAAATGCCAAAATAATTTTTTTTTGAGAATTTTTTATATTAATTTCTAGACAGTCAAAAGTTTACATACATTTCCTTGGTATTTTTTTAGCTTTGCTTTTAAACTGTATAACTTTGGTCAAATGTTTTGGGTATCCTTCCACAAGCTTCTCACAATAGTTTGCAGGAATTTTGGCCCTTTCCTCCTGACAGAATTTGTGTAACTGAGTCAGATTTGCAGGCTGTCTTGCTCGCACAAGCTTTTTCAACTCTGCCCACAAATTTTCTATAGGGTTGAATTCAGGGCTTTGTGATGGCCATTTCAAAACATTCACTCTGTTGTCCTTAAAGCACATTTTGACTAATTTGGCAGTATGCTTGGGGTCATGGTCTGTTTGAAAAACCCATTTGTGGCCAAGTTTTAATTTCCTGGCTCATGTCTTGGGATGTTGCTTCAGTATTTCTACATAATGTTCTTTCATCATGATGCCATCTATGCTGTGAAGTAGACCAGTCCCTCCTGTAGCAAAACAGCCCCACAACATGATGCTGCCATACTTCACAGTTGGGATGGTGTTCCTAGGCTTGTAAACTTTCCCCTTTGTCCTCCAAATGTAACACTGGTCATTATGGCCAAACAGTTCAATCTTAGTTCCATCAGACCACAGGACATGTCTCCAAAAATTATTCTTTTTCCCAGTGTAATTTAGCAAATTGTAATCTGGCTTTTTTGTTGATTCTGGCTTGTTGATTTTCCCATGTTGTCACACAAGGAAGCAGTGTGTTTGAGGTTTTCCTTAAATACTATTCTACAGTTGTGCCTCCAATTGACTCAAATGTTGTCAATTAGCCAATCAGAAACTTCCAAAACCTTGACACCATCATCTGAGCTTTTTCAGAGGCATAATAATCTTATTGTATGTAAACTTGACTTTCAAGAAAAGTTATAACAATTTCTCAAAAAATATCTCTCTCATTATTCTGCTATTAAGCATAACAGTTTGATTATCCTAATTTACCTAAAAGAGAAAAAATTTTGTCACATTAACATCTGACTTTTTTTTAAATGGTCATGTGCCTTATTATACTTATTATATATATATATATATATATATATATATATATATATATATATATATATATATATATATATATTTTTTTTTTTTTTTTTTTTTTATTATTATTATTATTTTTTTTTAATTGAGTGTGTTATAATAATCTGTATCCTAATTAATAATAATAATAAAAGTAATCCATGCCAGGCTTTGGAGGTTTTTTCCATGACATTTGTT
Source organism: Danio kyathit (assembly GCA_903798195.1). Lineage (NCBI taxonomy): Eukaryota > Metazoa > Chordata > Actinopteri > Cypriniformes > Danionidae > Danio > Danio kyathit. Next base: position 20,556,637 of record LR812525.1, on the reverse strand, counting down.
TGTTTTACAGTTAATTTTAAACAACTAAAAATAAAGGTTTCGTATTGACGGTTTCAACTCATTTGTTTGCTGACAGTGTGACTGAACAGAAAAACCACTTTCAGGGCATTTTATTAATGCGCTATTAATCAGGGCCCCTTCATACAGTTTTGCTTATGGTGACTGAAAGTCTATAGGGTCAACTTTAGAAAAGTAACAAACCTTTAGGTAACCTTCAAAAAATCACCCCACTTATAATATTACAGAAAAGTAATATAATTCAAAACAGGCCAATGCAATTATATGAAACGTAATAGGTCGGCGTCTCTGGACAATATTGCTGTATTCAAAAGCAGCATGTGTTTTTAACAGATCCATGCAAATGCTCCAACCCAGAGACAAGCGCTTTTGTTCTGGCGCAGAGAAGGAAATTCAAATCAGATGGCCTGGATTGTGTTCACATTTGAGTTTTGTCTGTGAGAATGAGACGAGATGTCATCCATGTGAACCTGAGGACCAAATCACGCACACTGACGTATTATGTATATAGTAAAACAAAACATTGTTCAAACAAAAAAAAATACAAAAATAAGTCTGAAAAAATTGTATCCAGTTGCTGAATTGTAACAATCGTAATATAATGTAATAAACGTAAATATAAACGTAATATAATTAACGAATGTGCAACATCGTAATATAATGACTAGTCAACAAAAGACTAAAGACAACTATTTTCAAGGAAATCCACATGGCATGATTTAATCTTTACTTTAAAAGTTTTCCAAATGTGAAATACAGGAAGCCTTCAACATACAATCTTCAACAATTTTCCACAATCTAAACCTTACTCCATCCAGTAGCTGAAGGACTGAATGCGGTGATGTAATACATCTGAATGAGCGGCATCTCGCCTGTCCCTCTGCCAGCCAAATGACTCAAACACATATAAATACACAGGCTCATTAAATCTGAAGGCTTAAAGGGGGCAGTCGTGCCCACTCTGCAGGGTTACACCCACAAACTACAGCCCTGATCTGAGCAGAGATGTCTGTGGTGAAGGGCCATCATTTCAGCTGTTTTCCTTCTTTTCAAAGCCAGCACTGCAACTCAACACAAGACGAGCTATTTCTTTTTCTTTTTTTTTGTGTAATGATGCGTGCCATTACTAACAAGAGCCCAATACAGTGCAGGATTTCCCCCAGATAGCTTAATATAGACATACAGCAGCCTAGAATACCAATGCAGCTGTGATTGGACTGGATTCAGACAAACATGACAAGAGTACATTCCCAACCACTTTATTAGGTACATCTTACTAGTACCAGGTTGGACCCCCTTTTGCCTTCAGAACTGCCTTAATCCTTCGTGGCATAGATTCAACAAGGTACTGGAAATATTCCTCAGAGATTTTGGTCCATATTAAAATTATAGTTTCATGCAGTTGATGCAGATTTGTCGGCTGCACATCTATGATGTGAATCTCCCATTCCACCACATACCAAAGGTGCTTTATTGGATTGAGACCTGGTGATTGTGGAGGCCATTTGAGTACAGTGAACTCATTGTCATGTTCAAGTAACCAGTCTGAGATGATTCGTGATTTATGACATGGCGAGTTATCCTGCTGGAAGTAGCCATCAGAAGATGGGTACACTGTGGTCATAAAGGGATGGACATGGTCAGCAACAATACTCAGGTAGGCTGTAGTGTTGACACGATGCTCAATTGGTACTAATGGGCCCAAAGTGAAAAAATCCCCCACACCATTACACCACCACCAACCTGAACCATTGATACAAGGCAGAATGGATCCATGCTTTCATGATGTTGATGCCAAATTCTGACCCTACCATCCTAATGTTGCAGCAGAAATCGAGACTCATCAGATCAGGAAACGTTTTTCCAATCTTCTATTGTCCAATTTTGGTGAGCCCGTGTGAATTGTAGCCTGTTTCCTGTTCTTAGCTGACAGGAGTGGTACCCGGTGTGGTCTTCTGCTGCTGTAGCCCATCCGCCTCAAGATTGGACATGTTGTGCGTTCAGAGATGCCCTTCTGCAGACCTCGGTTGTAACGAGTGGTTATTTGAGTTACTGTTGCCTTTCTATCAGCTCGAACCAGTCTGGTCATTCTCATCTGACCTCTGGCATCAACAAGGCATTTGCGCCCACAGAACTGCCGCTCACTGGATATTCTCTCTTTTTCAGACCATTCTCTGTAAACTCTAGATATGGTTGTGCGTGAAAATCCCAGTAGATCAGCAGTTTCTGAAATACTCAGA
>LR812525.1:20529379-20549379 GCA_903798195.1 Danio kyathit | reverse complement strand
TGGCTTTATTCTGCAATAATAACCTTCTGGATGGACTATATGCCGCTTATTATGGCTCTCTGGAATGCTTGATTCTGACTGATCAGTCATGACATGAGGTATGTCATTCCCAGATATCAGCCACTTAAACTAATCACAGAGCGTGATACAGGTACTTCAAATCATCTTGACTGTCAGTCAATGTTCACATTCAAAATATATGCTTGTCTGTCTTGTTTTTGAAGATTTGGTGTCATCATGTGAATGGATTAAACGTAGGCAAGCATCTGCTATATTTAGCCATTATAATTTGTCAGCTTTGCATTTATTTGAAAAATTTATAAACTATTATGGATCGGAACAATGTTTTGTATCTAATTTTTACATTTTGTGGCAAGTAGCCATGTAATAAACAGGATAAAGCACATCAAGGATGTGGTTTTCGCAGAACAAAGCTCTTCAGTCTTACACTATATAAGTCTGTCAGGTTTTTTTTACACAATAACAACCTCTTGGATGTACTTTATACTGTATGTTACATATAAAATATCAAGTTATGTTTCTTTTATTATCATTTTCAAAAATGTGTTTTCTGGTTTATATTAAAAGAGCTAAGGGTTCATTGCACACTAAGTCCAAGATTCTTGCACATTAAAAATAAATTAGATTCCATTTTTTTGTAACGAATTCATTAACAAACATCAGCCTCAGTGTGCAAAGTTTCTGTGCGTGATGAATAATGAATATGATAAAAGGCATAAGAAAATTTCTGACTCACTATGCTAAGACCTTAAAATTTGATTGACACAACATGAGGTTGAATTCTTTTTTTATATACATGCAAAAGTTTCAGATGAAAATTTCAGACTAAGTGTGTAATGAACTTTACTATTAAGTATTGAAATAACCAAAGGACTTTTGTCCAGAATATATAGTTACAGTATCTGAGGTCATTAGAAGAATAATAGAATCAAAAAGTGAGTAAACCTTTGGGCCTTATCATACACCAGGCGCAAGATGTGTTTTGCACAATTTGTTGCTATTTTCAGATCAGCGCAACCCTAATTTTTTATGTTTTACGTTATTTAAATAGCAAATTGATTTTGCGCCACTTTGTGGACTCATGGGTGTTCCGGTCTATAAAGGAGGTGTGTTAATGCGCATTGTTGGTGAGTTGCTATTTTGAGAAACTGGATAATAGACCTAATAGAAAATAGACCACGCCATTGACCAAGTAAAAGCTGGTCTTAAGTGTTTGGATATAACTCAGTTTTTTGACCACACTACGTTATTATTGTTTATTTATTTGATTTCTGGAAATTAGAACTGAATTTAGACATTGTTTTGAAACAAATATTTGCGCTTACCAAACAAAATTAAACATATAGGCTGATGGGTGTCTTCAATGGAGAGCGTACAACACCGTTTCCTAATCCACGAAAGTAAAAGAGTAAAGTAAAGAGTAATAGTAAAGTAAAGAGGCCGAATGGAGGAGGCTCGTTCTTTATCCTTGCGCTGCAGATGGTCTGTTTAAATGTTTTCTCGCTAGCAAAGCGTTCAGTTTTCCACTTACAAAGTCCGCCATATAAATAGCAAATGCGCCATTGCGCGACGCAACTGACTCTTAAAGGGAATGGGAGATGAGATTCTGATTGGTTTAATGCAGGTGATCCTCAAAACACACCCATAACTCATTAGGAGAATAAGCACAACCCTGTAATAAAAACTGTATTTTGTCTGTCCTTTAAATAGCAAAAGTGGATTCGGACATGCCCTTAATGCTTTTGCGCCATGCACTTTAGACTTTGTACCTAGATCGTTAAAATAGAGCCCAAAGTCTTTCAACATCATTAAAAGGCAGTCTGAAGGCTTTTGCTATTAAATATTGGATAATTTCACCTTCTTTTGGTGTGGTAAACTAAGCTACAAAACCACATGTCAAAATAAGTAGTTATTGTGAATAAACGTGATTTATTTTACTGTTCAAGCTTAATGTTTGATAAAGGTGGCCGACTGATAGCCTGCAATATAAGATTCAAATGACAAGTTTCTCTATTCAGGGTTAATGTTTGTGTCAGTTTAATGCAAATTATGTGACAACTATTCTACTTCAGCTAGATCAGCTATTATACTTAATTACAGCCTCCCCCTATAGAGAGCTATTTAAGTATCATTTTATATATATAAATATAAAAACTTCCCAAATATTTAAACACAGTCTGAAAGTCCTCTAACATTTTTAGTCACACAAAACAAATTCATAAATTTACACTTTAAAACCTAATGACTGTGTGTGTTTATCTCACCTTTGAGCTATACCGTATAATCTGTATTTTAGAGAGCAACAACAAGAAATTTGTAAAAAAAAAAAAAAATTCTGACCTCCTGAAGCGAAGCATATTCATTTACACAAACATTCATTTATTCATTTTCTTTTCGGCTTAGTCCCTTTATTAATCAGGGGTCGCCACAGCGAAACTTATCCAGCATATGTTTTATGCAGCAGATGCCCTTCCAGCTGTAACCCAGCACTGGGAAACACCCATACACTCCTGCATTCACACTCATACACTACGGCCAATTTTGCTTATTCAATTCACCTATAGCGCATGTCTTTGGACTGTGGGGGAAACCGGAGCATCCGGAGGAAACCCACACCAACATGAGGAGAGCATGCACTCCACACAGAAATGCCAACTTATCCAGCCGGGACTCGAACCAGTGACCTTCTTGCTGTGAGGCGACAGTGCTAACCACTAACCCACGTGTCACCATACACAAACATACAAAAACTAAACTTAAAACTAAAACAAATACCTTCACCTCTGCAAAACCCAGACCACATACAGTATTACATCATTGCCAGTATTTATATCTTAAATACAAAGCATATTTGTCTATGCCTCACAGTCACAATATGCAGAAATAAAAGCGTCTTTTGAGCAAAGATCATATTAATTTCATCACGACACCCATGACGTCATGTGACAAACCTGTCGCTCCATTATCAAAGTGCTGCCATGAATAGAGAAAGCAGATCCTATTTGCTCAGTGTATGTGTTCACACATACAGCAGCCTGAGGTGTATTTCTACAATAAGTCTCTTAAGCCGTCAGTCCTGAGTGAAAATAACCAGTTTGAGACATGAGAAATCAGATCCAGCAGCAGTATTATAAGAGTCTCTTTCAGTGGTTTAAACATGTTAGTGCACTTCATGATCTACGCAGCATAAACCTGACTTCCCTCGGTGCTTGTATGACATTGTCTATTGTGCAGGAGATCCTTCAGGTTAAGAGACTTTAATCAAAGCACACGGGTGATTCCTATGAGTCTGGATTGGTCTTTCAGTCAAGTGTCAGTGTTAAGGACTTCACTTTCAAAATGTCACAATTACAGTAGTACAATACTAGGGTGTGCCATGATGATGATTATAATTTAAAATAATAATAACAATTATAATAATTTGTATTAATAATAATTTATAATAATAATAATTTATAATACTAATTACATTTTATTTATGAGGCACTTTCTCACAACCCAAAGCTCTACAAAAATATTTAGGATAATATTGCAGTTGGTTTTTTTTATGTGCGAGCTAATATTATTGAAATTTTCACTCACTTTGCAAAAGCATTTATTGCATGATGACGTAAATAAGTATAACAATAAATATATTTATTGCCATATAATTGTCCCTTGGTAAAAACAAATACAAATTCTTGTTTTACCTAGGGAAAATCATATTGTGATCATCTTATTATAGTTTTATCCTCCAGTCCAAAATAAAACATTTGCCATGAGTTAGAAAATCTGTTTATATGCATTTTTTTGTTTGTTTTTTGGCCTTTGGACTGTTTTTTTGTTGGCATTTTCATGGTTTTGACCAGCAGGTGACCCCATGAGGTGGTTAGAAAGCTTCAAAACAGTGAAGTGTAGTGTAGTGCAGCCACATATGGTGACTAACACTCAGAATTTTTGTTTTATTAAAGTAAATACGAAATCAAAATTTACAATGTTTATTTAGCAAGAGCACATTGTTAGTCTAAGGGTGTGTGTCCACCAAAGAATTTTTGTGCTGCATAAACTCCAGCCAAGTTTTTTTGTTGTTGTTGTTTTTAATGGAAGCGCCATGTTTTTAAACCGCCGGCTAGGGATGCAACGATTATAGATTTTGCTTGTACAATTATAGTCTGAGGAATAATCACGGTTTCACAGTTATCACGATTATTATGCATTCATTAAATTAAAAAAAATCACTAGTTTAAAAAAATCACATGAAAACTCCTTTTATTGTAAGGTGTTGTTTATTGCTGCTTAGTAACCAAATACAACACAAAATAATAATAAAAACAAACAAAAGTCCATTTCTCATTGGACTTAAAAATAATTGAAAAAAGTTTTTAGCATTTAAACATGTGATAATTTTAGACTGAATAATGAACAAAATAAACAAAATAAGAATAAATAAAAACAATAGTATTTGTCTAATGTAAATCTAAGCTATTAGCTAAATATTTCCCTTTTAAAGAGAACAAATGTAGCCAAAGGCTGCTGAACCTCTGTCTGAAAGGCACTTTTAATCAACTATATTATGAACTTGTTTAGTATTTTTATTGTGTATGTTTTTTTCTCTTTGGAGTAGAAATGTGTACATTTTATACAAAGTATGAAGCTAATCGGTCAGTTCTTGTCATGTGACTTGCGGTGCACTCGCACCATTCTTTCAACTAGGCGCGCCTGGAATGTGTGAGCGTTCACAAAAATGTTTTTTTAAATTCTTTGAGTTGGAGATTATTTATAGAAAAGCGCTCGTGTATCTGCAGCGCAACATGCACTCTTGAAGTGAATGTTAATCCAAAGTTTAACCACTGAAAAAAGTTTGTATTGATAATCTTTAATCAAAACCTGACCACCTATCCAACCATACAGGCTATGTGTACACGTTAACGATCAGTGGTGGTTCTAGTTTAAATGGCACCCTGGGCGAACCACCCCATACACCCCCAATAATAAACATATTTGTTTATTTTCAGTAAACATAACACTTTATTTATATTTATTAAAAATAAATACAATTATTATTATACAATTATTATTCTAAATAAATAACAGAAAACAATCTTAAGTTTAACAAAGTAGACACGACTAGAGTGATATGCCAAGATCACTAAAGAAACTTTTGCACGAATATTATGACAATCTATGACAAAATCTATAGAATACAAAAAATATATGTTTTACAGAATTATCAGTCGTCTTAGACCCAACTCTTAACTCCCTGACTCATCATCTCTCCTTTCTGCTTCACAGCCATGCTTAGTCAAATATAAATATATATATATATATATATATATATATATATATATATATATATATATATATATATATATATATATATAAATATATATATATATATATATATATATATATATATATATATATATATATATATATTTATATATATATATATATATATATATATATATATATATATATATATATATATATAAAAATTATATAACTCATATTATATATAACTTGTATAATAACCTATTTAATATATATAACTTTAGTTTTGTTGACTTGCAACACTCGCTGCGTGCCGACATCTCTGCATGAAAAAATGTTACTCCGATTTTACATCACAGAGTGGTGCATATTTTATCGGTGTGCATGTACACAACCGGGATACATACCAGGAGCAGCAGCGCGTGCGGTGCGCGGGAATTGTTCTCTACATGCATGCGTCAGTTTGGTTTCACCAGTGTTGTTTCGGTTGCACATATAGTAGCAAACATGCACGTGCAAAATACGGCAAACGTGAATGGCACCTAACGTCTTTATTCTAGGATTACTCTAAATTAATATTTGCATAAAGTAAATTGTATCTCAAAGCTTTTACTGGGGCACATTTTGTTTTTTGCACCGTTTCCCCGTGCTGCCCCCAGCAAGATGCCGCCCTGGGTGATTGCACATATTGCCCATGCCTAAATCCTCCACTGATAATGATGTAGCCAAAAAAAAAAAAAGGCTTTCACCTTTCATTTTGAAACACTACACATTTCAACTATAATGTTTTCAAAACGATCCACATATACATATATCCGCAAAAATGGTCAGCATTTGGTCCTGTCAACTTTTGTTGTCATGTAAATGGCCCCTATGTTTGCTACGTGTGAAAGATGAGAGAAAAATTGCAAAAATAAAACCCAGCCTCTACTCAATATTCCATTTCAGTTGAAAATACGTCATCACACACTAAAAAACGCTGGGTTCCACACAATCAATTTGTGCTGGGACAACATGAAGGATTTAAGTTAACTTATTAGTTTTTACAAAATTAAGTGGATAAACATTTAAGATTTTCAACTCATTTCAAATAAATGATTTTTTGAGTGTAGTGAAATAAAAGTCTACAGAAACTATACCACACACCACAATATACAGTAAAATTTAGACTGTGAGAACCAGAACAGTGACTACATTTTGACATTATAAGTCTGTATTAATTAAATGATATTTTGTATTCAGACGTCAGGCAGCTTGTCACCTGACCTGCTCTCTATAATCTGCTAATGTTCGAGGCACTAGAACAGTTTGTAGAGCTCAAACCACACAAGATGACATGGGATTGCAGAGAAATAATAACACAAGAGGTTTAAATTGCACATTAGCACAGCCAAGGTATGCAGAGAGCTTGTTTGAGCATGAAGGGGGTGTTAAATCGACCCTTCAATCTGTACACTCAGTACGGAGAAGGTAGATGCACAAATTACACTTTTACTCCTGCCCAAAGGGCCAGAGCTGCAAGGTGATAGTATTTATTGCATTTAATGTGCTCATCAGAGTCACTGAACATTATATCTAATACACATCTGTGAGAATTTAATTGGCTGAATCCATTACAATAATAAACACAGTCAGTCCCAACTCTTTTTCTACCATTAATCCTGAGCTATGATGAAAAAGCAGCAAAAGAAAAAAAGAAAAACACAGATCTATTTCAGATTGTAAGAGCCAAATGTAATTAAATATAAGTAAAATGTAACACTGTCCAAAAATCTGAGGTCGGTATGTTTTTCCATGATATAAATACACTGTTTTGTTTAGAAAACTGATCAGTGCCATTACAAACGTTTGCTACAAATAAATAAAAATACAAAAATAAATGTAAAAAATATATATATACAACTGAAATATTATGCAGCATATCCATTTTTAACAATGGTAAAAAAATCCTTTACTTAAGTTCTACATTTTCCTAAATGTAAAACTGTCTATTGATCAACTTATCAAACTTGTTTAAAAATTAAATCATAAAATATTGTCTTCATAAATGTAAAAATAAGGAAATAAATTAAAAGTATATAATAATATAATTAATATAGAAAAGGTTAATTTTAGACCTTAGAAGTCACACACTGATTCAGAATCCAAACAAAACCAGTATTAGATGTGAGTCCATATTTAAAGAATCACACCGCCCTCTAGTGGCTACAACCCTCTTGCTGATGATACACAGGCCAACTTTTTGAGCAATGTTTCTGGACAACATTGGACAATTATGACATAAAAAGGCAACCGGATAAGACACGGGGTAACTAATTAGGGCTTTGGGTTATAGATACAATAGTAATGTCCACTCTTAATAGAAAAGTAGCCAGGCAACATCGCTTTGCAAAATTGTCTGGAATCATTGCTCAAAAAGATGCCCTGTGTATCATCAGCATCAAGCTCAATACAAACAGTCTTGCCAAAACCACTTCATTAAAAGTGCTGCTTAAGCCTGTTTTTTTAATAAAGTCTACTTGAAAAGTCCATAAATGTCTAGATCAAAGATGCCCAAACTAGGGTCCAAAAGTTGGCCCATGGTAACCTTTGATTTGATTTGAATTAAAAAAACCTCTAGAGAAACCAGGCTCAGTTGGGCACAGCCATTTCTCCTATGGCCAAACGTCTCGTGCAGAGCTGCAGTCTAGGCGCCGGAGACTGAAGAGTGCTCCACATCCATCGTGGAGTTTCGTATATTTACCTTCGGCCCACGTCTCTCAATGATATTTGGTTTTTGGCTCTTCATACGAAAACTTTTGGGGACCCCTGGTCTAGATGATATTATGAGCTATTTAGCATATTTGTGATGTCATCACATATTAGTCTTTTACACTGGTTTACTATTTATTCATACAGTCTATTTTTAATACAGCTAAGTCCATACACAAAAAAAAATCTATAGTGAGCCCTTTAAGACTACACACAGACAAACGACAGTAGACCCTTTTCACATTTCTGGGTTTCTCAGTAGTGGAAGGCGTCATAGTTGGGTAAACTTAGAGCGCAGTGAATTAGAGAGTATAACAAATAATTGTAACAATCCTATATGCTTAAATAATAAAAGAAAAACTCCACAATGGGGTTATCAAGACTTTCAGAGAAAGGAAAAAAATTGTGTGAGACTGATAACGGCAGCCAGAGGAGAGAATAATGTCCAATTTACACTCTGCCCCATAGACGCTGCATTGCAAACACCTCGCAAAAGCGGTAATTCCTTTTTTTTGTAATTTAACGCAAAGATGATACATAAATGCAAAGTTCAAAATGACATAACAGGATGCTTTAACCAAAGACAACCCTCTGTCTCACTCACCCGCTGCTCAGCTCATCAGTGCGGGCATTTTTAGAGAGCACGTCTCCATCACTCATATATCCGCTCATTTCCAGACCCACTCCTGCCAGCTCCAGATCCTCCACTCGATCCCCCAGCTCCAGACCACAGAGACCACTGCCCCGCGCTGCCAGCTGCTTCCGTAGTGGAGCTTGATACAGATAGCGGCCCTGTCCGGATGGCACCCCTCCGCTGCGGGACTGATACCCGTTACCAACAGAGGGAGCATCTCCTGCTTGCAGACGGGGGCTGGACTGACCCATGCGACTGGCCCAGGACAGAGGTGAAGGTCGAGACGTCATGCTCAGGATGTTGCGACTGCTCATTTCAGTAGTCACGCCACCATCAAAAGTGGTTTCCAGTGTACTGATAGAGAGAAAAAAAGATTTAAAATTAGGGCTGCACAATATATCGAAAAAATATCATTTCAGGAGTTCACACTTAGCTGATGATTGATTATAAAGCAAGTTTGGCATGCTGTCCCAGGAGAGAGCCCTGAGCTCAAAAGGTCCTTGAGGCCTGGGCTCCCTCCCGTTTGCAGGGCTAGAGGGGAGCTTTGAGCTCAGGTAGATCTCGAGAACTCCCCCCTTTTATGATTGCTATGAAGAGATATGGTGGTGGATGAGAGTTTGATTGTAATGTTAAATTTAAATTGATCAATTAACTAGTGGTGTATGTTTTTTTTTTTTTTTTTTTTTGGAATGTTGGAGGAAACCGGAGAACCCGGGGATAACCCATGCGAGCACGGGAAGAACATGCAAACTCCGCACAGAAACGACAGCCGGCCAGTTAAAGGACTAGAACCGGAGACTTTCTTGTTGTGAGGCCACATTGTTAATCCCTGGGCCACCGTGCCGCCCTATGAAAAGAGAGGTGGCAGAGTAGGGGTGGGGGGGGTTCTTCAAATCGAAGATGACTGTAGTGAGAAACCCTGGCTCTTTATAGTGGGTTAGGAAACGTCTGATTGGTTGATCATACATAGTTAATGCAGAACCAGCCATGTTCAATCATAATCACGTGATCCTCTAATCGAAATAATAGTATATGCAATATTCATATCGCAGCTCACGCCACCATCAAAAGTAGTTTCCAGTGTACTGACAGAGGAATAAAATATTTTAAATTAGGGCTGCACAATATATTTAAAAATATATATTGTTAATTGCGATAATAGTATATGCAAGAAAAAAAAATTAATTAGGGCTGCACAAAATACCAAAAAAAATATCGTTAATCGTGATAATAGTATATGTAAAATTCATATCGCAGCTCACGCCACCATCAAAAGTGGTTTTCAGTGTACTGACAGAAAAAATAAATTAGGGCTGCACAATATATTGAAAAAAATATCGTTAATCACAATAATAGTATATGCAAGAAAACAAAGATTTAAAATTAGGGCTGCATAATATAGTGAAAAAATATTGTTAATTGCAATATTAGTATATGCAAGAAAACAAAGATTTAAAATCAGGGCTGCATAACATATCAGAAAAATATAATTAATCGCAATATTAGTATATGCAATATTCATTTCGCAGCTCACATCACCATCAAAAATGGTTTCCATTGTATTGACAGAGGAAACTCTTTTTTTAAAATTAGGGCTGCACAAGATATCGAAAAAAATATATAGGTAATCACGATAATAGTATATGCAACATTCATATTGCAGCTCACGCAAAAATCAAAAGTGGCTCCAGTGTACTGATAGAGGAAAAAACATTTAAAAATTAAAGCTGCATAATTTATTGAAAAAATATCGTTAATCGTGATAATAGTATATGCAAAAAAAACAAAGATTTAAAATTAGGGCTGCACAATATAGTAAAAAAATATCATTAATCGTGATATTAGTATATGCAATATTCATATCGCAGCTCACGCGACAATCTAAAGTGGTTTCCAGTGTACTGATAGAGGAAAAAACATTTAAAATTAGGGCTGCACAATATATTGAAAAAAAATATTGGTAATGGTTATAATAGTATATGCAGTATTTATATCGCAGCTCACAGTGACACTGTAGATACAGCAAAAGCAAATTTGCCAACATCTATAGTCTTATATACTATAGTATTGTTCTGAAAACTAGCATGGTATTTTTCACCAGTGTTACATTTCAATATTGACCTAACTTTTAATATGAGGAAAGCTTTTATTCATAGAAATGAGTAACTGTAACAAATATCCCAACACCTCAGGAAAGAAAAATGTCCTGCTTCTCTCATTTTACCCTAAAATGGACTTTTCACAATTACTGCAGAACGCCAACATAATGCAGTCCTGGTCAATTAGACCAAAGATCAAAACGAGAAAGAAAGCAGGTTTTAAGAATAAACCGAGGTGGAAAGGGCATTGAGGAGCCAATAGAGACATTTTATAATTTATTTAGGAAATTTACAGTAAAAAGACTAGAGCTAAGGAAGGATTGGTGCTTGTTATTGTCTCAAAAGAAAATAAAAAACGGCAGGAAAAAAGTGCCCTTTTATAGCGGCTTGTGTCTGTGCCAGTTTAAAGGGATAGTTCACCCAAAAATGACAATTATGTCATCATTTACTCTTATTTCACACCTTTATGAGTCTCTTTAGTCTATTGAACAAAAAAAAAAAATATTTTGAAGAATGTTGGAAACCTGTAACCATTGACTTCCATAGTATTTGTTTTTTCTACTACGGAAGTGAATGGATACCGCTTTCTTCAAAATATCTAATGTTCAACAAAAGAAAGAACCTCATATTGGTTTGCAACCACATGAGGGTGAGTAAATAGTGAGTAAATTTACATTTTTGGGTGAACTATGTCTTTAAGTACACTAAAGAGCCATCTTCTCCTTTTTAAGCTTAACTGAAACTACAACATAGTCCGATTTTCATACTGCTAAGTTTTTTTGTTGTGATTTGTCAATGACAATGGCCATCAAGATGTAAAATTTTTTCACACATTCAACGTCCTGACGGAAAGATGAACATGTTTGGTGGAATTTAGGGAAATTTTGTACAGCTATGATAACAAAACTCCTGCTTTATGAGGTTTGTTTATACTTTTTCCAGATAGTTCCACCTTCTCAATGATATCACACATGACACTCGATGACAGGTTTCTTATCCACAACACAGCAAGATTTTTGGAGTGCATCGTGAAAATTGCAACAGAAAAAAAAGGTATAGTGTAAAGCCAGAATTAGCCACTGGATGTGCTTTTTTGATGGATACAGCATATACTGTAGTTCTTCAGATCAGAAAAGGTTTACCTGTGTGTAATTTGTGTCCCCCGCAAACTGGACATGGTTTCTTCTAGATTTTGCCGCAGATCAGCAATGTTTTTGACAGTCCTCAGGCGTCTGGTCTCCGGATCTTCACCTGAAAATAAGTCGTTCACATTTGATATCACATATTAATATTTCAGCTACAATATTCAAAATGTTTGGGATGAGAAAGATTTTATTTTAAAGAAATTAAAGTTTTAAAGAAATTATTTAAAGTGGTGGTAAAGATAATAGGTGGTGGTATAATATAATATAATATAATATAATATAATATGATATAATATAATATAATATAATATAATATGATATAATATAATATAATATAATATAATATAATATAATATAATATAATATAATATAATATAATATAATATAATATAATATATTTCCCAGGGATGCGTAAAGCATATGCTGGATAAGTTGGCGGTTAATTCCGCTGTGGCGACCCCAGATTAATAAAGGGACTAAGTTGAAAAGAAAATGAATGAAATAATAATATAATATAATATAATATAATATAATATAATATAATATAATATAATATAATATAATATAATATAATAGAATAGAATAGAATAGAATAGAATAGAATATAAAATTATATATTATAATATAATATAATATAAAATAGTATAATATAATATAATATAATATAATATAATATAATATAATATAATATAATATAATATAATATAATATAATATAATATAAAATAGTATAATATAATATAATATAATATAATATAATATAATATAATATAATATAATATAATATAATATAATATAATATATACACACAAATATAAATATATATACATTTTTATCTTAATATTTATTTATAAATAAATAAATAAATAAATAAGTAAATAAGTAAAAAAAAAGTAAGTCAATAATTTAACTAATATTAATCCTTAAGGCGGGCAACCCAGTGGCGCAGTAGGTAGTGCTGTTGCCTCACAGCAAGAACGTCGCTGAGTCGCAGGTTCGAACCTCGGCTGGGCTGGGTCAGTTGGCGTTTCTGTGTGGAGTTTGCATGTTCTCCCTGGGTTCGCGTGGGTTTCCTCCGGGTGCTCCGGTTTCCCCCACATTCCAAAGACATGCAGTACAGGTGAATTGGGTAAGCTAAAATTGTCCATAGTGTATGAGTGTGAATGTGTGTGTGGAAGTTCCCAGAGATGGGTTGCGGCTGGAAGGGCATCCGCTGCGTAAAATCGTGCTGGATAAGTTGGCGGTTCATTCCGCTGTGGCGACCCCGCAAGGGACAAAGCCGACAAGAAAATGAATGAATGAATGAATAATCCTTAAGGCTGATTTATACTTCTGTGTCAAGCGCACGCGTTATTGCGGAGCAACAGAAACGGCGCGCAGAAGTATAAATGCACGGCTACGCGCAAGGCTTGCGCCGTGGGTCACGCCAATCACTTGACACAGAAGTATAATCCAGGCTTTATTGTAAAGTGTGAATATGTATTGTATAAATATAAAACATTCATTTGTAATACAGTCAGTTGTAATATTAATTCAAATTATTACTGTTTTATTGTATTTTCAATTTTGAATCACATAAATGCAGTCTGAGATAAGAGATTTCATAAAAAACAATATTTACAATACTATAAACCTTAATATATTGCTGTAAAAAACATCAGATGAACAATTACTTTTACCAGATTGATACTGAATAAGAAATGAATGAAGGTGTTACCTGACAGATCCTCAGTAGAAGACTGGTTGGTTTTACTGAAGCTGCCAGAGTCACTGCTGCGACATCCAGAGCTCAGGTTTGTGCCCATGTTTCCATCTGCCTCATTCTGAGTCCTGAAATCACAAGAGTGAAAAATGACATTCACATCCTTCTTCTGTGACATTCTAGTCAAGAAGTCAAGGCCTGACTAGAGGAATCCTTTATAGAAAACAAACACAGGGTGAAGAGTCTGTTTTAGAGGAAATACCAGTGAAACGCTTCATAGCTGAGCCTGACGGGGAGTCACACACACACACACGAGCACGCATGAACATGTTACTATAGCTGAGTTTAACAATCTGTCACTTAACTACAATACATATGAATGCATATAAACATACAACACTTCTGTTTTTGCATGAATCCTTAATGCGCCCATCCAAGGAGCATTGAACTCCAATTCAAAAAACTACCAAAGATTCTGCACAAAATTTTACTATTTTACTAAGTACAAAAATAACAACTCAAGGCAATCTGCATGGTTTTTAACATATGGTTATGTTGGGATGTTTAGGCATAATATCTGAAATTGAAAAGAAAAAGAAACCATTCATTTTAGTTAACAGCAAAATACACACATCTGAGTATTAGAAACCAATCCAATTAAAATTCAAACATTTTAAAAATGTTCAAGTTTGAACAATCCAGCGTTGTTTTCAAATATTATGGTATTATGAATATTTTGAAGTATCTTTTAGTTTTCCAATTAATTATACTGATTAAACAATATTATGGGGTTTAGTTTTATTTATAGTAGTAGTATCAATTGAAACTATTTAACTAGAGATATTTAAAATGTAAATAAAATTCAATTCATTAATTTTGGTTTTAGTAATCAGCTATTATTTGAATTTTTTCGGTTCTCACTGTAATTTTCGCAATTATTTTTTATCAAATATTAATTTAAATTAGCCTTTATTTTAATTATTTTCTTTATTTTCTTTTAATGAACAGCCTTTCTGTCATTATAATTACAATTTTCTACATTTCTACTTGAGTTATTTACTTTTAGTTAGTCCAATTTTAGTTTTAGTAATTGTAAAATATTTATTCATGCTTTGAAACCGCCTTTAATGTTTCCTTCTGTTTGTTTCAATAATTTAAATAATTGAACTAACTATAATGAAAATACACACACACACACACACACACACACACACACACACACACACACACACACACACACACACACACACACACACACATATATATATAGTGCTCAATTTTGAAAATGAATATTTTCATCCATTTCTCATTGAATATGGGTAATATATATTGGTGCATTTGAACAAAAAAGATTTATTAAACAGATATATTTATTATATTTATTAACTACAAAAATTCAACAAAATTGTATATATTTTTTTGTTTCTCCTGATGTTTGCTATTTTTGAAAAATGTATTTAATATTTTTCCCTAGCATATAACTAAATTTTGAACCATTATTGTAAGTAATTTTGTTAGATTAGCTCCAGATTTGGCTTCAGTACTGACTAAACTAATGTATATACACAAATATAATATTGTAAAGCATCCTATAGAAAATATTAACTTAAATGAGAGATTTGTGGGGGGGATGTACTCATATATGCTGAGCACTGTATATTAAGAAATAGGTTTGAGCAATCCAGTGTTGCTGTTTTATTTTACTTTCAATATTTTCAAGTATCTTTTAGTTTTCTATTGAATTATACTGATTAAACAATATTATGGGGTTTAGTTTTATTCATCAATTTAAACTATTAAATTCTATTTAATAATCTTAGTTTTAGTAATTAGCTTTTATTTTAATGTTTCCAGTTCTCACTGTAATTTTTATTTTGATATTTTTCATTATTTTCTGTTAATGAACAGCATTTTTGTCATTATAAATACATTTTTTTTACACTTCTACTTGAGTTATTTACTTTTAATTTCCAATTTAAATTTTAGTAAATGTACAATATTTATTCAAGCCTTTAATGTTTCCTTCTATTTGAATCAATAATTTAAATAATTGAACTAATTATAATAAAAAATACATATGTATTTAAGCAATTTAGCTTATTTTATTTCTAGTAGGGATGTCCAGATGCGATCACATGATCAGAAATCTGGCCCGATCACGCGGTTTCAGACTTGGTCTGGACATTACCTCCCGATCAGGACTCAAATATATATGTATATTATATATATTCTCATTATTTTTTAACACATGTATAGTTGTGCAATGGCACAGAGTTAGACCTCTTTCTTGACTTTACACAGAAACAGCGACGCCTGCAGCATGACATCACTTTGTTGCAGAGACGCTATTGGTTAAACCCGGGAAAGTAGAACACGGAAGCAGCTTGAAGTGGAAACCGCGAGTATGTCTGCGGGCTGGAGGTATTATAAAGTTGATGAAGACAACATTACCATAGCAAACTGTGAGATATTTAAACTTGGGATTGCCTGCCGGATATTTTAAGATGAGGTGCTATTTGTTTTTATATTAGATTTTTTTAAATATTTACTGTCGCACTAAATTCCAAAAGTGAAAAATTTATGTTATTTAATACTTAATTATTCAAGCTACCTCACAGAAGTGCTCTGTTTGTTGTGAGTTGCTGAATGGTAAAATAAGGTGAATTAAATAAAAAATAAGGAACATCCTGGATCTGTTTCTTTGCTCTTCTTTACTCTTTTTTTATGTATTATAGAAGTATCGGATCAGGTTTTGGTATCGGTAGATACTCAAAATCAAATGACTCTGACTCAAGGGCAAAAAAAAAAAAAAAAAACAGATCGGGACATCCCTAATTTCTAGTTTTCATTTTCCATAGTTCTCAGTTAACAATAATTCCATTTATTAATAATATCTCTAATAATAACTATTATTCTGAGTGGATGCCCCTTGGGCAAAGACTAAGGACAATTAGATGTTCCACAAATTAATTTTGTGCCTCTGCAATTCAGGTATGTAATAAATGTAGTTTATCAATAGTTTGTTATTATTATTATTATTATTTTTATTATTATTAGTTATTATTTTTGTTTTTGCTTGTGCAATTGATAGGGATGTAACGATTCAGTGTGAGTCATTTAAAATTGATTCAAATATGTGACTATTTAAATCGGTTGAAATGTTAAATGAATCGTGATACATTTTTTGAACAGAGGGGGTGCTGTGTTTAGCGGCGAGCAAGAGGTGGGGCGGCAGAGTAAAATGACAGCGGTGAAGTGCGCCAGACAAACTGTGCAAATACTGCAAAAAGACATTTACATACACTAACAGAAGAACGAATATAATGCAGAATATTCTATCTGACGTTTGTAAACTAAAAAAATCTTTCATAGCGATGTATTTGCATTGTTCCTTTTGTTCTTGGAATTTGTTTTTAAAATACCAATTTAGTCATGGCAGAAAATATATTCTATTTTGCAAAAATGTGCAGCATTTGAGAAAAAAATGAAAGGGCTCTTCACCTTAAATTTGTTTCAAATAATTTTGTTAAAAAAATTCAAAATCGTGAATCGTGAGATTAGTATCGTGAATCGTATTGAAGCGTAAAGCAGGTGAATCGTTACATCCCTAGTAATTGATGTTAAGTGTTGGTATTTATTGTGTTAAGTGTGTCATTTTTGTTATATGTGAAGCACCATACCATGTTGGTTTGAATTGCCCCAAGGGGATTTATAAAGCTTTAAACTAAAATAAAATTCATTCATTCATTCATTTTCTTTTTGGGTTAGTCGCTTTATTTGTCCGAAGTCGCCATCGCGGAATGAACCGCCAACTTATCCAGCTCATGTTTTGCACAGCGGATGCCCTTCCAGGTGCAACCTATGTCTGGGAAATAAAATAAAATTATCTGTCCCAAATGAAATGATCCCCTTATTTTGATATGGCTTAAGCCTCTCCTTCAGTCTAAATCTAAGACAATTTATCAACTTCCAAATAAAACAAATCCAATCAAGCGTCTCACCGGTACATGAAGGGTGCTACGGTGGCTGTGTTGGGATGGTTGTACTGCTGCTGTGGTTGAGGAAGCTGCACACTGACTGTGTTGCTGGCGGTGGATTGAGTCCCATTGGCCACCGGGGCGGCGCTGTGCATCTGGTGTCCTTTACCCTCAGTGGAAGCCAGGCTGGAAGAGGACGAGGAATGCCGGCTATCCCGATGAAGCCCCAAACCTGCACCCAAACGAACACTCCGTGGCCTCTCATTGTCTTTACCACCGAGGGGCAGCGCTGAGCTTTTCACCGCTCCATTTCCAGCACTTTTACTCCCTGGTTTTGGAATTCCACTCTGGACAGGGGCGGGGCCATCCTTCTTGGCTCCACCCACTTTGCCGCCTTTAGGTATAAAACTGGCAATTTTGGAGGCTTTTCTGGGCTCTGGTTCCGAGGGAGCAGCATCGACGCTTGAAGAAACCACTTCCTCCTTGACTTCCTCTACCTTTTCTGAAGGAGAGCCTCGCTTGGATGCATTTTTGTCTTTGCCCTTTTCCTTTTCTTTCTCTGAAGATTTCGCTGATGCTTTTTTCGCTGTAAGAGCACGACTAAACGTCCGCTGTGCGATGCCTTTTAGTGCAATTTTTGGGCTGCTTGTTGTCATGCTAACAGCCCCATTCGTGGGTCTCACGTTCCCATCCATTTCCTCAATACGTTCAGTATTGGAACCGGTCTCGACTCTCTCCAAAACCAAACCGCCATCTTTCCCTCCTGTGGGCGTAACAGCACCCTCTGCCTGCGCGGATGATTTGGATCCTCCTTTGCTATTAAAAAGCTTAAGTTTCTCCAGCATGGATTTCTGAGGCACAGCTTTGGGTGGTGGTTCTGCAGGTACAGGCTGCTTGGCTTGGAGATCCGGCTTGCTGGAAAGCCCCGTGGAGGTAGCGGAGGTGTGCTTGCTGCTCTGGGATTTGATTCTCCAGGGTTTGCTACTCGAGTTGGGCTGAGGGATGGCTGATGATGATGATGATGAAGATGCCACAGTGCTGGTGCTTATAGAAGTGCAAGCGGATGCCAGAGCGGGATCAGTCACACTCTCTGATGATTCTGGAGAGGAAACCACACAAGAGGTAAAGGTGAGAATCAGAGAGAAAAGGAAAAAGCTAAATAACGGATATACCAACGTGGTTCGCATGGCAGAAATAAGAACAGTGTCTTGAGCAGGGCCAGCGCGTCCATAGAGGCGACCTAGGCGGTCCTCACTTTCATCCGCGACAACGCGAAATGCATGGCGCTGCGCGTCGTTAGTTCGTTATTTCCAATGGAGGGACGCGCACGTGAGGCAACGCGCTTGCACTTTCCAGCCGCACCTAGTTAAGATGACAGGGAGCTTCTGTGACCGTGGGAAATGCAAACCGCTGAAGTTTAAGGAAGACGCAATAAAAAGTACACATGTATGCAAACCCACCTAAACTCAGGTGGAAGAGAGCGATAACGTGGTGAATGTTGAGCCCAATGAGCCTTACATGTAAAAATAGAGCAAGGGTGTTTCCTTGGTGACGTCGCTTTGACTCACACGCTGAAAATGGCGGACGTAAAACAACATACTGAGGATATGGTAATGCGGACCTGTCAATCAATATTGGTGGGCGAGGGGACCGCACTCCTACGTCACGTTGCGGTCGATCTCAAAACCGCTCCCATTGGTCCACCATTTTTATGTTGTTAAATTGAAAAAAAAGGACTTGGTGTGTTTATATCACCCCAATATGACAGTCTATACACTATACCTTACACATATGTCGGTCCAAATAACTTAAAAAGTAGATTTTCACCATAGGTGCCCTTTAAGATACAAAATATGATACATAATAAATGATTAAGATACAAAATATGATACAAAAAATTAATTTAGTGCTGATGCATGCATTACTCCTACACCAACCAAAACAACAACAGTGATTTTAGTTAATTAGCAGATTTGAAGAACAGAACGTATAAGCAAAATAAGTGTAAATCTAATGCATGCAGGAGGAAAAAAGCTTGAAAGTTTAACCCGAGATGAATATTGAAACACATCTCCCTGGCCATAAAAGGCTAGTGACCCAAGAGCTAATGTTATTCTAATAGTGCGCAGCAGACAGCCGACTGAGACCCACTCTAAACTGTTTACTCTAACACAGAAAGTAAGACTGTAAAACTCATTCAAACACTGGAGGACAAGTTTAGCTATTGTGCACAAATAATAGACACAAACACAGGCCATACAAAAATAGACATTTTAAGACACATTCTACACGTGTTAGTTCTCTCTGTTTTTTTTTTTTTTTGGACCAAAAAAGGAAATCATGTTAAAGTCTGTGAGACTTTTATTTCAGTATGTTGATGTACTTCCAACTGAAATGGAATATTGAGTAGGGGGTGGTGCTT
>LR812525.1:20511124-20529279 GCA_903798195.1 Danio kyathit | reverse complement strand
GAAAAGGCATACACCTGTATATTTAAGGTCCCATGTCAAAGCACAAACCAAGCATGAAGACAAAGGAATTGTCTGTAGACCAGCGAGACAGGATTGTCTTGAGGCACAAGGCTGGGGAAGGTTACAGAAAATTTTCTGCTGCTCTGAAAGTTCCACTGAGCACAGTGGCCTCCATCATCCGTAAGTGGAAGATGTTTGGAACCACCAGGACTCTTCCTAGAGCTGGCCGGCCATCTAAGCTGAGTGATCGGGGGAGAAGGGCCTAAGTCAGAGAGGTGATCAATAACCCGATGGTCACTCTGTCTAAGCTCCAGCGTTCTTCAGTGGAGAGAGGAGAACCTTACAGATGGACAACCACCTGTGCAGCAATCCACCAATCAGGCCTGTATGGTAGAGTGGCCAGACGGAAGCCACTCCCCCCCTGGAATTTGCCAAAAGGCATCTGAAGGACTCTCAGATCATAAGAAACTAAATTCTCTGGTCTGATGAGACTAAAATTAAACACTTTGAAGCGAATGCCAGGTGTTACGTTTGGAGAAAACCAGGCATCACCAGGCTAATACCATACCTACAATGAAGCATGGTTGTGGCAGCATCATGCTGTGGGGATGTTTATCAGCAGCAGGAACTGGAAGACTAGTCAGGGTAGAGGGAAAGATGAATGCAGCAATGTACAGAGACATCCTGAATGAAAACCTGCTTCAGAGTGATCGTGACCTCAGACTACTGTGACGGTTCATCTTCCAGCAGGACAATGACCCAAAACACACCAGCAAAATATCAATGGAGTGGCTCCACAACAACTCGTGAAAGTCCTTGAGTGGGCCAGCCAGAGCCCAGACCTAAATCCTATTGAACATCTCTGGAGAGATCTGAAAATGGCTGTACACCCTCACTTCCCATCCAACCTGATAGATCTTGAGAAGTACTGCAAAGAGGAATGGGCAAAAAATCCCAAAGACAGGTGTGCCAAGCTTGTGGCATCATATTCAAAAAGACTTGAGGCTGTAATTGCTGCTAAAGGTGCATCAACAAAGTATTGAGCAAAGGCTGTGAATACTTATGTACATGTGATTTTTCAGTTTTTTTTTTATTTTTAATAAAAAACATGTGGAAAAAGTGAAGCGCTATGAATACTTTCCGGATGCACTGTATTTATCTATTTATTTTTTAATTGAAAAATGGCAAAGTTGAGTATTCAATACATTTGTTTACTTGTTAAACTCAAAATTAAAAAAGCTAACTTTTAAAACAGTACAGTAAACCTTTTCTCAACCCTCTCTTATCGACTCTTGATTTCAGCGTTATCAAAATAAACTCTGAGTAATGCTCTTTTTTTTGCTTTGAGATTCAAATTCTCAATCTGCATTGCATTAAGGTCACAGCTAAAAGCATCATGGGAGAATCAGTCGGCTGACACCATTTACTGACTTTCAGGGTCACAAGTCCAAAACATCTGAACTCTTCAACTGAACATAAGCCTCATATTATAGAAATCAAAATACTCCTAAAACTGAGCTTTTGTAAACATGAGATGTATGAAAACACTGCACATAGTCTGTTATTTCAAGAACATGCATGAAAACGCATGGAATAATGAGGGAAATACAGACAGATTTCCTGCAGACAGTGTAAAATCCTGCTCTCCGTCTGTCTTTCACTGCCGCCTCATTCTCCAGCTCAAAACACACTAATTGGGGCTCAATTAATGCAGAAAGCTTCATTCACTCTCCTTTCAAAGCTAGTATCACTCACACGCACGCATGCACACACACAGGAGCAAACACACGAGCATGCACATACTGTCCCCACAACATAAGCAATACAAGGTACACGCAAATGCACACACAAACAAGCACATAAACACACACACACACACAGACACAGACAGGCATGCACACACGACACAGGCCCATGAGGACACACACAGGTGCACACAAACACACACATGAATGCACACACATGTAGTCACACACATGTGCATCCCTGCACACTGCACACACACACACAAAAGCAAAAAAACACACCTTTGACACACACATGCAAAAAAGCACACACACACACACACAGGCATGCACACACACATGAACATACACTCAACGGCACATGAAAACACACACACAGGCATGCACACACACATGAACACACACTCAACTGCACATTAAAACACACACACACACGCACATGAAAACACATGAATGAACACACACACACACACACACACACACACACTCACATGAACACAAACACAAACGTTTACACACACACACATACATACAGACACACACAGTCACAGACATGAACACACACACAAGGGCAACAAACACACAACACACACAGGTGGACACACATACACGCACACACACAAGCGCATACATAGGCACACGGAAACACATACATGAACGCACACACATGTAGTCACACACATGAGCATGCCTACACATTGCACACACACAAAAAACACACATTTGACACACATGCAAAAAAGCACACACACACACACACACACACACACACACACACACACACACACACACACACACACACACACACACAAAGGCTTGCACACATATATGAACGCACACTCAACTGCACATTAAAACACACACACACAGGCACATGAAAACACATGAATGCACACACACACACACACACACACACACACACACACACACACACACACACACACACACACACACACACACACACACACACACACACACACACACACAGAGATTATTTGTGTTTGTGTGACTACAGCTTCACTCAAGGTCATTATGAGCAGTTATTTCCAGCACTGACTGCTACATTAACTGCAGCACAGATCCGTCACACACAGAAACACGGCTGGCACGTTTTGACGCAGTGAACGCTTTAAGTCAACATGAACTCATAACTGACCCGGCTTATCTTCTTCTGTGCATAATTCATCAGAGCACGTTATTCAAAAGAATTGTTGAAAAGGCGTGCAGATTCTGCTGAAAATCAACTTCTGTTTTCTGCTGACTTCACCTACAGAATGCATGTGGCAGGGCTCAGACACTCAAAGGGTTTTCCGTTTATTTACAGTTGTGAATTGCATTATGGGATGTTGATCTCTGCTCTGTCAACTTTTGATACTGAATATTCAACTCTACAGTTTAACAAAGTGACTTTTATTGACATTTTAGTTGTTTGAAATCATATAATATCACTGCATTGTACAATAAGTTTTTTTAACAAACATTCAAATGTTGTATTTCACAGCACAACAAAATCAGTGTATTGCTGAAGTAGGCTTCTTCTACATTCAGATACGTTAATATGTTATGTTTTGAACTGCACAACAATTATGGATGCAACAATTATAGATTTTGGTTGTACGATTATATAGTGTGAAGAATAATCAGCGTTTCACAGTTATCACGTCTAATGTAAATTCAAGCTTTATATGAGCTAGATTTAGATCTGGACATCCCTAACTAATATTAAAAAACCTTTAAAAGGCATTTTCATTAGTAATAGTTTTTATGCTGTAGGTTTTTCTGTGCTTATAGGGCTACACAATTATGTGTGTGTTTATAGCGAGGAAAGGGAGAAAATAATATAATAATAATTGTTATGAAGGTCGGCGCCAATATTTAGAATAACTGTTGTTATCATCTGCGTTCATACATACATAATCATTTTAATAATAGTTCATCTAACATGTCTTTTGTTTACATTGCACTGAAAGCTAAGCACAACTCTTACCGCTACAGCATGAGATGTTTTCTACTGCGTACGCCCAGACAGCCGCGAGCGCGTTGCTCCGCTTGTGCCCGCATATTGGCATATATTCTTACGGCATAACAAACTTGCGCGCGGGAAAAAAGTGATATGGGAACGGCCCGGGGCTATAGTTATTACAGTGTGCGTTAGCACGGTGGACAAGCTCAGAACTTTAAACTAGTGCACAGTTGGCAACTTGACGTAACTTTGTTCAGCAGTTTCGTTTCGTGCGGCAGAACAGAAATGCAGAAATGCGGCTTAGAGAAGCCTTTACGATTAATTAACCATGACGAATTAAAGCACAGTTAATAGTGAAATCGGTTAATCGTTTCATCCCTAATAACAATATCAGTGCATTGTACAAAGACCTTTTCTACAAAGATATTCAAATGTATTCGGCTGCTCTCGCCACTGTCAGGTGACTCACGCTCTGCGCAGCTCGTGCTGTATTGAATAGATGCACGTCACTTCATAACTATAGCGGCTGTTTTTTGACTGAACTAAATTTATTCTTGATGTCTTGGTCACACTATTTGGAGGGCCAGAACAAATTGCCTCGGGGGCCGGGTTTGGCCCGCGGGCCACCAATTAAATAGCCCTGCTCTAGGTGGACCCCCCCCTCCCAATAAATCTGTAAAATAACAGAAAATGTACTGGCAAGGTTTTTGAAGCGTAATATACAACACCAAACCAGACAATATATGACTTTAAACTATTAAAAATTTTCATAAAAGTCACTTTTTCAAATTTTTCAAGGTTGAAAGTTGCTGGAAGAAAGATCAAAGTCTCATAATGCAAAAAAAAAAACTGCTTATTTATGGATCGTTTTTACCGTGTAGCCTGCAATTTTCTTCCAGTACGTCTTTTTTCATGATCAATTTTTCCTTATTCAATTCAAACAAAGCACATTGCCAGGGGCTTCAGATAGTCAGCCTTTATTATTTCTTTGAATAAATAAAACGCATCTCGTTTTGCCCTGGCGTGATCAAATGACAGATTCTGATATAAAGTCAGGCGGCTGGACTTGAATGAGTCTGCAAGTGCAGTGTTTAGCTGAAGACAGTAATTCCGTTGTTTACCTTTGGCCTGAGCTGCTGCAGGTTTGGCTTTATCGCTGAACACCAGACTGCGGCGATTCCCTGCTGAACTGATGGAGCCTCGAGGAGAGCTCTCACTGCCCGCAGTGGACATCCTCGAGGTCGGCCCAGGCAATCTGTGACAGAAACGAACACAGTATTAATCGCAGTATCGCTGAAGAATACCTGCGTGCTTGATATCATGCTCAGGTGCTGTTTGCTGATAATGTGTTCACTGCAAAAAATAATTTTCTTACTTAGATTTTTTGTCTTGTTTCTAGTCCAAATACCTTAAAAATTAAGTGAGTTTTTCCTTTAAACAAGCAAAATAATCTGCCAATGGGGTAAGCAAAATAATCTTATGTCAAAAGGAAAAACAAGATTTTTTTTGCTTGTTTTAAGGAAGAACTCACTTAATATTGGCATATTATTTCTGAAAACAAGACAATATGTTTTGCTTGCCTTTTTTTCCCCGTTTTCTGTTTAACAGAGAGAAGATCTTTTCAGCACATTTCTAAAAATAATAGTTTTAATAACTCATTTCTAATAACTGATTTATTTCATCTTTGCCATGATGACAGTAAATAATATTTGACTACATATTTTTCAAGACCCTTCTATACAGATTATAGTGACATTTACAGGCTTAACTAAATTAATTAGGTTAACTAGGCAGGTTAGGGTAATTAGGCAAGTATAATGATGGTTTGTTCTGTAGACTATCGAAAAAAAAATAGCCTAAAGGGGCTAATACTTTTGACCTTAAAATGGCTTTTTAAAAAAATTAAAAACTGCTTTTATTCTAGCCGAAATAAAACAAATAAGACTTTCTCCAGAAGAAAAAATATTATCAGACATACTGTGAAAATTTCTTTGCTCTGTTAAATATCATTTGAGAAATATTTAAAAAAGAGGGGCTAATAATTCTGACTTCAGCTGTATATATATATTACTCTATAAAACCTTTCTGGGTGTCTCTTGTTTCTAAAAGTTCCTAAAAACAGCATTTAATATAATTTTATTAAAATAACACCTTGTTATCATTTACTGTCTTTAATTTCTTTAGGGTCAGCTTTATATATATATATATATATATATATATATATATATATATATATATATATATATATATATATATATATATATATATATATATATAGGTGATATTTATAGATATATAGGTGATGTGCATCTCTGTAATGAGAAGGGGTGTGGTCTAATGACATCAACACCCTATATCAGGTGTGCATAATTATTAAGCAACTTCCTTTCCTTTGGCAAAATGGGTCAAAAGAAGGACTTGACAGGCTCCGAAAAGTCAAAAATATTGCGATATCTTGCAGAGGGATGCAGCACTCTTAAAATTGCCAAGCTTCTGAAGCGTGATCATCGAACAATCAAGCGTTTCATTCAACAGTCAACAGGGTCGCAAGAAGCGTGTGGAAAAACCAAGGCGCAAAATCAACTGAGAACTGAACCATGAACTGAGCAAAGTCAAGCGTGCAGCTGCCAAGATGCCACTTGCCACCAGTTTTGCCATATTTCAGAGCTGCAACATCACTGGAGTGCCCAAAAGCACAAGGTGTGCAATACTCAGAGACATGGCCAAGGTAAGAAAGGCTGAAAAACGACCACCACTGAACAAGACACACAAGCTGAAACGTCAAGACTGGGCCAAGAAATATCTCAAGACTGATTTTTCTAAGGTTTTACGGACTGATGAAATGAGAGTGAGTCTTGATGGGCCCGTGGCTGGATCGGTAAAGGGCAGAGAGCTCCAGTCTGACTCAGACGCCAGCAAGGTGGAGGTGGAGTACTGGTTTGGGCTGGTATCATCAAAGATGAGCTTGTGGGGACTTTTCGGGTTGAGAATGAAGTCAAGCTCAACTCCCAGTCCTACTGCCAGTTTCTGGAAGGCACCTTCAAGCAGTGGTACAGGAAGAAGTCTGCATCCTTCAAGAAAAACATGATTTTCATGCAGGACAATGCTCCATCACACGTGTCCAA
This sequence comes from Danio kyathit, assembly GCA_903798195.1. NCBI lineage: Eukaryota > Metazoa > Chordata > Actinopteri > Cypriniformes > Danionidae > Danio > Danio kyathit. The sequence continues at coordinate 20,522,446 of LR812525.1, read as the reverse complement.
GTACTCCACAGCGTGGCTGGCAAGAAAGGGTAAGAAACTAATGACATGGCCTCCTTGTTCACCTGATCTGAACTCCATAGAGAACCTGTGGTCCATCATCAAATGTGAGATTTACAAGGAGGGAAAACAGTACACCTCTCTGAACAGTGTCTGGGAGGCTGTGGTTGCTGTTGCACGCAATGTTGATGGTGAACAGATCAAAACACTGACAGAATCCATGGATGGCAGGCTTTTGAGTGTCCTTGCAAAGAAAGGTGGCTATATTGGTTACTGATTTGTTTTTGTTTTGTTTTTGAATGTCAGAAATGTATATTTGTGAATGTTGAGATGTTATATTGGTTTCACTGGTGAAAATAAATAATTGAAATGAGTATATATTTGTTTTTTGTTAAGTTGCCTAATAATTATGCACAGTAATAGTCACCTGCACACACAGATATCCTCCTAAAATAGTTAAAACTAAAAACTACTTCCAAAAATATGCAGCTTTGATATTAATGAGTATTTTGGGTTCATTGAGAACATGGTTATTGTTCAATAATAAAATTAATCCTCAAAAATGCAACTTGACTAATAATTCTGCACTTCCTGTATATATATAATAAAGACCCATCAAATATTAAACAGATGCATTGTGTCAGATCATTTACACAACAGTGTTCACTGTATTTGTGATGATATTTTGCTAACCTTCCCATCAAGCAATGAAAGCATTACTTCTTTTTTTCTTGGTTATGCAAATATCAAGCAATCATTCTATTTAATGATTTTTTATACATTATGGGAATGTTACTTAAAAATGTTAACATTTTGAAACAGGAAATGTTTTTTAAAAATGTTAGCTGAAAGGGTACATTTACAGGACAACAATTTACAAAACTGAAATATTTCCTCTTAGCGTTTTTGAAAACTTTCATATACAAATGTAAAAAAAATAAGCAAAAACAACTTAAAACTGAGGACACAAATTATTTTAAGGTACAATTCTCATTATTTAAAAAACATTAACTATTATTTTTAGCTAAAAATGCTAATTAGCTGCTTATTAATATTTATTAAGGCAGTAGTTAGGTTTAGGTATTAGGCAGCATTAGAGATGTAGAATAAGGTCACACAGAATAGAATAATACTCCATAAGCACTAACAAACTGCCAATATCTTAATAATAGGCAGGTAATAAGCTACTAGTTGATAGTGAGAATTGGCACTTAAACTAAATTTCGATTTAATAATAAGCAAAATATTGCTTAAGTTGATAAAAAGCTAAGATTACATTTACTGAAGAAACGTTTCAGTAAATAGCCAAGAAACCACATCTGTGATGGAGATTTGTCATTATAATGTGGCATTTCTCCATCCTTCATATCTTTAAGGGTGATTGACAGACAGACTAATCTCACTAAACAATCAGTCCAGGTAAATGCCACATCAGTGTCATGTAAAATACATCTGTACATCTGTTGTGACCTATGCTAATCACATTGCTGTCACACATTCCCTGATAAAAATGTTAAATAGTTTTATCCCTTCTTACTTTATTGTTTTGTTCAACTAAAATACATCTCAGACCTGAGGAAGTCTAATGTGCAGTTACACTTATCCACCGATAGATGGCAACATTGCGCCGCGTGTCGCAAAATAAATAAATAAATAAATAAACAGCGGATTATTAGACTGGGCCAATTTTCAAAACGGGAATTTTAAATCAGGTGGCCGAGAGTATTTTTAGAGTAGTTATTTCAAGCCTATTACACAAGTGAGTGAAATGCATTTGCAGCAGGTGACCGAGGGCACGACCGCATCATTCATTCAAAGCAAAATTACAACCTCAAGCTTTCTGTCACACTCCATAGTTAATAATTAATCTGCTACTCCAACAGGCATCACACAGAGTGGGTTATTTTAAAGTTAGCACAGCTCACTGAGCAGACATCTCCGCTGGGACCTGTTTTTGGGTAACGTCTCCTGACAGAGTCCACCTATTCTGTCTAGACCAATATTTTCAAGAAAAGCTTCGCCAGAATAATTCAGTTTGTGATTTATGAATTATGCAGTCGTTCGTAATTCTTTATTAAATGCACAAACGGTCATATATATTCATAAATAGCTGTGGCCACAGTTAAATAGCTTTATAATATTTTAGAACACTCGTTCAAGTGCATAAACTAAGTGATTTTTACAATGCATGATATTATTTAATATAGTCACAGTTATTTATGAGACTGTAAAATAAGGTGTTTAGAATGCAAGGATGAGTATTTTAGAATTTATAATAATGCATCATAATGAAATATATATTTAAACTCACCGGCCACTTTATTAGGTACACCTGTCCAACTGCTCGTTTACACAAATTTTTAATCTGCCAATCACATGGCAGCAACTCAATGCATTTAGGCATGTAGACATGGTCAAGACGATCTGCTGCAGTTCAAACTGAGCATCAGAATGGGGAAGCAAGGTGACCTTAGTGACTTTGAATGTGGCATGGTTGTTAGTGCCAGATGGGCTGGTCAGAGTATTTCAGAAACTGCTGATCTACTGTGATTTTCACGCACAACCATCTCTAGGGCTTACAGAGAATGGTCTGAAAAAGATCAAATATCCAGTGAGTGGCAGTTCTGTGGGCGCAAATGCCTTATTGATGCCAGAGGTCAGAGGAGAATGGCCAGACGGGTCACACAACACGTCCAACCTTGAGGCAGATGGGCTACAGCAGCAGAGGACCACAGTGGGTGCCACTCCTGTCAGCTAAGAACAGGAAACTGAGGCTACAATTCACACAGGATCACCAAAATTGGACAATAGAAGATTAGAAAAACGTTGCCTGGTCTAATGAGTCTCCATTTCTGCTGCGACATTCGTGAAAGCAACAACATGAAAGCATGGACCCATCCTGCCTTGTATTAATGGTTCAGGCTGGTAGTGGTGGTGTAATGGTGTAGGGGATATTTTCTTGACACACTTTGGGCCCATTAGTACCAACTGAGCATTGTGTCAACACCACAGCCTACCTGAATATTGTTGCTGACCATGTCCATCTCTTTATGACCACAGTGTACCCATCTTCTGATGGCTACTTCCAGCAGGATAACACGCCATGTCATAAAGCTCAAATCATCTCAGACTGGTTTATTGAACATGACAATGAGTTCACTGTACTCAAATGGCCTCCACAGTCACCATATCTCAATCCAATAGAGCACCTTTGGCATGTGGTGGAATGGGAGATTCACATCATGGATGTGCAGCCGACAAATCTGCAGAAACTGCGTGATGCTATCATGTCAATATGGACTAAAATCCGTGAGGAATATTTCCAGTACCTTGTTGAATCTGTGCCACAAAGGATTAAGGCAGTTCTGAAGGCAAACTGTACCAACCCCGTACTAGTAAAGTGTACCTAAAAAAGTGGCCGGTGAGTGTATATGCATATATTAATTGAATATTAATACTGGTCAATGCTTGTAATTAAGACATTGTAAGCCAGTTGTAATATTTGCGTTAGTTTCACAAATACATGGCAAGAGTTAGAGCATCATGCAGATATTAAGTGAGGAAGTGTGAGGGACAAGCAGGTTGACTGTAGGGAGAAAACACACGAGAGAGAAAGCGCTACCTAGAAGACTTTTTCTGACCAATGGAAAACTTGAGTTTACTCTGAGAGCTATCCCTAGATCAGAAGAAGAAGAGAAACAAGAAAAGAGAAAGAGAGAGAGAGAGAGAGAGAAAGAGAATGCGAGAGAGAGACATACACAGACAGTGATGACTAACACAACACAAAACTAAGAGAATGAACACAAATTCCCATTAAACCACAGAGAAAGCATACAATGTATACTGTAGATAGATTGATAAATAGATCTATAAAACAATGGATGAATGGATAGATGGATAGGATAGATGGATGGGATGGGATGGATAGGATTGGATAGATGTATCTGTGGATGGATGGGATTAGATAGATGGATGGATGGATAGATATGTGGATGGATTGATTGACTGATTGATGGGAACGGATAGATGGATGGATGGATGGATGGATGGATGGGTGAGATTGGATAAATGGATAGATTGATGGATGTAAATGGATGGATGGGATTGGATAGATGGATGCGATTGGATAAATGAATAGATTGATGGATGGGAGTGGATGGATGGATAGATGGATGAGATTGGATAAATGAATAGATTGATGGATGGAAATGGATGGATGGATGATGGATGGGATTGGATAGATGGATGGATGGATCTGTGGATGGATGGATGATGGATTGGATTGATGGATGGATGTGTGGATGGATGTGTGGATGGATGGGTGGATTAACTGATTCATGGGAATGGATGGATGGATGGGTGGATGATTAACTGATTTATGGGAATGGATGGATGAATGGATGGATGAATGGGTGGATTAACTGATTCATGGGAATAGATGGGAATGGATGGATTGAATAGATAGATGGATAGATGGATGAATGGATGTGTGGATAGAGGGATGGATTGATTGACAGATTGATGGGAATGGATGGATGGTCGGAATTGGATGGATGGATGGATGGATGGATGGATGGATGGATGGATGGATGGATGGATGGATGGATGGATGAATGGAAGGAAGGATGGATAAGATTGGATAAATGGATAGATTGATGGATGGGAATGGATGGATGGATGAATGGGAATAAATGGATGGATGGATGGATGGATGGGTAGATAAAACAATCAATGAACAGAATATCAGATAGAAAGCTAGAATGATAAAGAGAATGACAGATTGCTAAACAGAAAGCAGGACTGATAGAGTGTTGGTTTACCTGGACTGCATGTCTGTCTGTGTTTTGTGTGAGTGTGGCCCATGCGGGGTGGAGATCAGCTGGGCTGGAGCGCTGCTCTGCTGGATTAGAGGAGTGTGTGTGTGTGTGTGCTGTGTGTGTGTGTGTCTGCTCGTCTGCTGCTGCTGCTTGTATCGAGACAGGCTAAAGAAAAGCCCCAAGATGGCTTTCAGATTCCCATTCCGGATCTCTGTGAGGAACAGACAAGAAGTCACTGTTTAGTATATAATTCTGCAGACACTTTTCTCTCAGAAGAAATCAGTAGAATGGCTGAACATCTCACTCTTGCTTCTTGAGAATATTTATTTTCAACACATTTTTAATCAACAGTTTTAATAAGTAATTTCTAATCACTAATTTATTTTATCTTTGCCATGATGACAGCACATGGTGTTTTACTAGATATTTTGGAAGACCAAGTTTCTCTATAATTAAACATACAGTTGAAGTCAGAATTATTAGCCCCCCTGTTTATTTTTTTCCCCAATTTCTGTTTAACAGAGAAAAGATTTTTTTCAACACATTTCTAAGCAACATAATTTCTAATAACTGATTTATTTCATCTTTGTCATGATGACAGTAAATAATATTTGACTAGATATTTTTCAAGACACTTCTATACAGCTTAAAGTGACATATAAAGGCTTAACTAGGTTAATTAGGTTAACTAGGCAGGTTAGGGTAGTTAGGCAAGTTATTGTATATTGATGGTTTGCTCTATAGACAATCGGAAAAAAAAATTAGCTTAAAGGGGCTAATAATTTTGACCTTAAAATGGGTTTTAAAAAATTAAAAACTTCTTTTGTTCTAGCCAAAATAAAACAAATAAGACTTTTTCAGAAAGAAAAAAATATTATCAGACATACTGTGAAAATTTCCTTGTTCTGTTAAACATCATTTGGGAAATATTTAAAAAAGAAAAACAAATTCAAAGGGGGGCTAATAATTCTGACTTCAACTGTATAATAATAAATACTTATTTCACTTATTTAAATACTTATCAGTTATTTTTTTTTAAATATTACAATTTCAGTGGAAGGCTAATAATATTGTCTTCAACTCTATATTTTGGTGTTAACTATCTACAGATTGAGGGATAAAAGTTACAAAAACTGAAGGAACAATTTCTCGAGCTTTGAATCACTCAAACTTGACCAATCAATGTTTTTACCCTCATAAAAAGACAATAATAACAACATTACGCCTAATCCTATTCCTAACCCTAATTTACTAACCCAGGATTAAATCTGTATACTATTTACATTTCTATTTAGCAGAAACTTTAATTCCAAATCACTTACAAATAAGCAAGGCATTAAAGGGCTAGTTCACCCAAAAATGAAAATTCAGCCATCATATACTCACCATTCACTTGTTCAAAACCTTTATGACTTTCTTTCTATTAAACACAAAGGAAGATATTTTGAAGATTGCTGGTCGATGACACCCATTGACTTCCATAGTAATTTTTTTTCCTACTATATGGATGTCTATGGGTGCCAGCAATCAGCATTCTTCAAAATATCTTCCTTTGTGTACAACAGACAAAAGAAATTCCGAAAGGTTTAAAACCAAATGACACAGAATAAATGATGAATTCATTTTTCATTTTGGGGTGAACTATACCTTTAAGCAACATGGCATAATGAGGCAATACACACAAGAAGTCATACTAAAAGTTTCTGGTATCTTTTGTGAAATATAAGCTATACAGGGTTTCTGCAGGTAAAGTGACATTTAGAGGCTTAACTAGGTTAATTAGGTTAACTAGGCAGGTTAGGGTAATTAGGCAAGTATAATGATGGTTTGTTCTGTAGACTATCGAAAAAAATAGCTTAAAGGGGCTAATAATTTTGACCTTAAAATGGCTTTTAAAAAAATTAAAAACTGCTTTTATTCTAGCCGAAATAAAACAAATAAGACTTTGCTTATTGCTTATAAGCTGAAGTGTAAAACAACAAATCAAAATAAAAGTAATAATAATAATAAACAATAATATTATTATTTATTTTGTTAGTTAATATATTTAGTAATACTAATAATAAAATTTATAATAATAATAGTATTTACTTTGTTAGTTATTATTTGAAACTAATAATAATAACAACAAATTAAAAACTGTTTTTATTCTAGCCAAAATAAAACAAAAAAGACTTTCTCCAGAAGAAAAAATATTATCAGACATACTGTGCAAATGTCCTTGCTCTGTTAAACATCAGAAAAAATGAGATGATTCATCTCAAGGGGCTATCCCATTCAATAAATTCAAATTCAAATCATTTGGGAAATATTTAAAAAAAAAAACAATTCAAAGGGGGGCTAATAATTCTGACCTTAACTGTATTTAAACCGGTACTTTGCACAGTATCTGACTAGAGTCAGTTGAAATGAAATCAAAAATGAAATAAATATTTTCAACAGTGTTTTTACCTTCAGCTGATAGTCCCTGTATGTTCACACCTTTGGCTGCTAGAAAGCTCAGACAGGCATCAATGTTCTCAATCTGGAGAGAAAAAGATAGAAATGAAGCTGATAAGCACTGTAGAAATCACAGGAAATAAACAGAAAGCAGTCACTAAGTATCACCTAAATAAAACAAGCGTTTAATGTGGCAATGCAGACGCTATTAAGACTGCCTGGCACCTGCAGTATTTCTGAATGAATGCGTGACTGGACATTCCCTCTCTAGTAGAGTAGTGTTGTCAGAGAGCATAGATTGGCTGCTCAGTCAAAGCAGTATGCAAAGCCTTCACTGCCAATTGCTGAGGGCGTCACATTCGCTCTGTTGCTAGGAAACGTTGTCGAGGGCAAGACACTGACCCGGCCATATCCCAGAGTCACTCAGTTCAGTGCTGGAGGATTTCTGATTTAGGGAAGGGGTGATGTCATAGGCTGCACGTGAAGGTCATGTGGACACCACTCGGATATATTCATTATAGTTAAAATACTCAAGTGAGGTTATGCAAAATCATGGCTGTACATGATCTGTTTGTGCAACTAATGACTTATTCAGTTTTTATACTGTATATTAGCCTTTAATTGAAAAAAACTAAATCATTTATTTCTATATTTGCACTCACTAGTGAGCTGTACATAAATACTATGTCATTGTTTTTCAAAATAATTCCTCACTTTAATAAATATTCTGGACTTTCAAATATTAAAAGGATATCTTAGTGTCAGCCATGTCAAATCTGTCCTAACAGCAATCAGTATTTACAAATATCATCAGCTTGTGAATAAATGATAAAACAAATAATCTACTGATTCAAACAGTCACACAAAAAACTTGAACAAAACATTGTTTGGTTTGATATATTTTTCATTATTAAAAGAAAATTAAAATGTTATCAATTTAATACAGACATAAAATAATGTCAATAATAATAATAATAATAATAATAATAATAATTAATAATTAATAAAAAACATTATTATTATTATTATTTATTCTGGGAGATATGTGACTTGAGACGCTTTTAAAAATGTATAACAACAAAAACAACAACAATATAATAATAATTAATAATAATAACAAATTATTACACATTTTTAAAAGTAGCTCAATTGCTGAGGTGTAAAACACCAAATAAATATAAATAATAATAATAATAATAATAATAATAATAATAATAATAATAATAAACAAAAATATTATTATTTATTTTGTTAGTTATTACACTGTTTAAAACAAATAATAACATTATTATTATTATTATTATTATTAATAATATTTAGTTAGTTAGTTAGTTATTACTTGAGACACTTTTAAAAATGTTTAATAATAATAATAACAAATTACACATTTTAAGTGTCAGAAGCGTAATAACAAAACAAAGCAGTAATATATTAATAATAATAATAATAATAATAATAAAAATAATAACAACAAATTATTACACATTTTTAAAAGTAGCTCAAGTGCTGAAGTGTAAAACAACAAATAAAAATAAAAATAAATAATAATAATAATAACAATAATATTATTATTTATTTTGTTAGTTAATATATTTAGTAATATTAATAATAAAATTTATAATAATAATAATATTTACTTTGTTAGTTATTACTTGAAACTAATAACAATAACAACAAATTATTTCACATTTTTAAAAGTAGCTCAAGTGCTGAAGTGTAAATCAACAAATAAAAATAAAAATAACTAGCAATAAAAATAACAAAAACAACAACAACAACAAATTGCAAATTTTTAAAAGGGGCTAAAGTGCTGAAGTGTAAAACAACAACAACATAGTAATAATAATAATAGTAATAATAATGTTTTGTTGTTTTTATACTCGAGACATTTTACAAATGTATAATAACAATAATAAACAACAACAACAATAATAATAAATTACACATTTTTAAAAGTGGCTCAAGTGCTGAAGTGTAACAACAACAACAACAAATAATAATAGAGTTTTTTAATTATTATTATTATTATTATTATTATTACATTGTTTTTTTTTTTAAAGTGGCTCAAGTGTCGTTACAATATCTGGGAGCACAGTTGAATTAATAGAGCATCTGCCAGTTTTTTTTTTTTTTTTTTACTCTGAATAGCTGGTGATCTGCCATGGGTTAGTCAGCAGCAGTGTCAGTGATGTCAGCCACAGACTCACTGACTAAACCCCAGTTGCTGCCAGCCAACAGTTGCTGGTCTGAAGGGTCAAGGGGAGATCTCGAAATGTGAGGAAAGAATCTGCTCTAGATTCCTCTGACCCTTTGAAGGAAACCACATCCCAGACATCCAGGACTAAAAATAACCTTTCTAAATAAAACTATCTCCCAGAGAGGCACTGAAATCAATCTTGATCCTCTTTCTCTCACTGTAAATTGAATTGCAAGGGATCAATGTCAATATGAATGCATTAAAATACAGGGAAAAGGGGGCAGTTTAATATTGCATTCACTGATTGTTCTTTTAAGGTCATGCATGACAGCAAACGCCACTGTGAATGACATTCTCATTACAGCTGCATTACAAACTCAACGGGTCAATAGAAATCAGAACTGGAATAAAAGCAAACAAGTGTCCATAGAGACATAAAGAGCACTAAGCCAAACTCACTACTAGTATCTATGCTTCCACAGCCACAGACATTAACTAGTGGAAAAACATGAATGACGAATAATTATGTTTGTAATAATTAAAATAATTTAATAATCATAATATTTAAGTTAATCTAAATAATACATGAATATTGACATTTATAATTGTTCTTAATATTAAATAATTTTATATAAATATTATTTTAAAACTACTACTACTAATAATAATAATAACAATAATGAATGTATTGTTTATATTGTTACAATAATTAATTTATTAATAACTTTTAAAAATTACTATTTATTACTGTTAAGTATTTTTATCTCTTAATTATAATTTAAATAGATTTCAAAAACATTTCATAATGATATAAACAAACCAATACATAAAGAATAAAATAAAATAAAAAAAATAAAAAAATAAATAATATAATTAAATTAATTTAAATATGGTTAATTAAAATGAAATAATAATGGTGTTTTAGTAAGCAAATTTTATTTTATAAAAAATACATTTAATTAAAAATGTCTTATAATATACACAATAAAATAATAATAATAAATAAAAAAATGTATTATATATATAATATATATATATATATATATATATATAATATATATATATATATATATATATATATATATATATATGTATATATATATATATATATATATATACTGTATATTTAAGCAATATCACACGAGTAGCAGTGCAATATGGCTGTATATCGCACTGGTGGGAGGCGTGTGTTGGCAAGAGGCCGCAGGCTGAGTGCCTTAGTCTCCCACCAGTGCTGATATACAGCCATATCGCACTGCTACAAGTGTGATATTGTGTTTATACAACAGTTCGACGGCACAATTGTGTATATAAAAAAGAAAATCAAACGCGGATAGTCTAATAAACCTTTTGTAATAGGAACTACTTTCTTCTGCCGGTCATTCACATCTGCAGCTGACGTAAGAACACCAGAAGCTGTTACTAATTCACCAATGACACTTTAGAGCTAGTGTTTGAATGATTCTCTATAGAGTAATGTCTAAAGTGATGACAAAACAGGTGATTTTGATCACACTTTAAGATTATAAGGCTAAACGTGACATGAAATGCCATCAGTCTACAGAGATATCACATTACAGTATTATAGTCTATTACAGTCTACAGAATTTCTCTGTTGCAATCGGGATATCACAATAATTAACCTTGAAAAAAAGCAGCGCAATAATAACCAGATTGCTGTTGTGTTTGCGATAAGGAAAGACGCTAAAAACATGCGGGCATTTCTTTTTTCTTTCTGCCAAAACAACACACATTCCTCATATGCGAGTCCCATCTCACACTCAATACACTACAATTATATGGTAAATACAGCACTACAAAAGAGAGAGCTCGACTAAGAAAGTCATTTACCTGTTTAATAATGATTTGATC
>LR812525.1:20433624-20508624 GCA_903798195.1 Danio kyathit | reverse complement strand
AGAACTTCTTGCACGCACTCAAATTTACACGTTCAAGTGCAGATCTTCTTGTGCGCTCTCCAGTAAGCGCTGCTGAAGCGCGATTTAGTGTGTTTTTGTGCGTTTTCCTACATTAACACGTCCTGAAGTAAAGTGAAACGGCTATAAACTCCAGCAAGATAAAGTCATTGTATGCAAAGCCATTGACCTTTATCAATAAAGTATACTTATGGAAACTGTGTTCATCTTAACTGAAAGCTACGCGTTGTTTGCTAGACTCACGCACCTGTCAGTCAGTCTGTCAGAGAGTCAGTCAGCATGTCACCTTGAACAAATAGCGCACAGCACTACGGTTACAGAAAAGTTTGCGCGGTTTACCTCTAATATGTTTTGGTGCGATTATAATCCGCTATAAAAAACACGACTAAATGTTTTAAATAAGAAGCTGTAATGTAGCCGTGGCGGGATGAATTTTGGCGTGGCGGCCCGCCACGGATGAATGAATGTAGCGGAAACCTTGCATAGTGTATGTGTGAGCATACCTGCCAACACTCCTGTTTTTCCCAGGAGTCTCCCGTATTTCAGACCTATCTCCAGCCACCCACCCATTTTGTTATTTATCCCGGAAAACTCCGGTAATTTCAACCTCATTTAAAAAAATTTAAAATACCAATAATTACATTCAATAATTACAAGATCCCATACAAGATCATTGTGTACATTTCTTGTGGTATAAATTGTCATTTCCACTCTTGGAATACTTAAATCCACACACACAAAAAATAATAATAATTGATAAAACACTCACTAAAACATTTGAATGCATTGTTAAAAGTACAATTTATTATTATTATTTATTATTATTGTTTTATTCTAAAATGTTGATTGTTTAATATACTATTGATTGTGTTCATTTATAATTATTATTTTATCTATTTTTTACTACTACTACTATGCCATTGTTTTCTAATGTTGTTTATGTATTCTATAATTTATTTATTGTTTAATTTTTTGTTATGTAAACATCACAAATGCTTTAGCAATACATAAGTAAAATTTGTTATGCAAATAAAGCAAGTATGAATTTGAGAGAGCGAGAGAGATAAATATAATGATTATTGTTATTTATTATTACTGTCTTATGCATAAATGTTGATTGTTAAATGTACAGTTTATTCTGATTTATTTATTGGATGCCCCTCCAGCTGAGATATGAGTGGGATAAAAATCCAATTGAAACTTTACATGCGGAGTTTTGTAGGAACATCCTAAGGGTACAGAGGAACACACCTAGCAATGAGAGAGAATGTATGTACTGTATTTAAAGGTGATGACTGACAGGGTGATCGGTCGTGTGACAGTAAGTGTTTTACGGACTGACCTTAAATATGGAATAAATAGACTAAAACAAATGGGCGACGCAGTGGCGCAGTAGGTATTTCTGTATGGAGTTTGCATGTTCTCCCCGCGTTTGCGTGGGTTTCCTCGGGGTGCTCCGTTTTCCCCCACAAGTCCAAAGACATGCAGTTAAGGTGAATTGGGTAAGCTAAAAATTGTCCGCGGTGTGTGTGTGAATGAGAGTGCGTGGGTGTTTCCCAGTGATGGGTTGCAGCTGGAAGGGCATCCGATGCGTAAAAAATGTGCTGGATAAGTTGGCGGTTCATTCCGCTGTGGCGACCCCAGATTAATAAAAGGACTAAGCCGAAAAGAAAATGAATGAATGGTCTAAAAAATATCATAATAAAAACAGAACAAAATATTTTAAACAAAGTATAAAGTATTTTCTCCACCTCTTATTGTTTTATTTTGCATTTTATGTACAGCACTTTGGTCAGCCCTAGCTGTTTTGAAAGTGTTCTATAAAATGAATAAACTTAAACTTAATTCAGTGCAGCCTTACTCTGTATGAACAATCAGAATGACCGCAACAGCCATTCTAGTAATTCTGGCAATTCGAGTGTTAACCTACACTTCTGAAAATAATAAAAACAAAGCATCTTGCTCAACTCGATTTTCATTCATCACTTAACAACTCCATTGAAGAAAGTCAAGAACAACAAATGTTTAAGAGAAAACAGAGGCAGTGACAGACGCCTCTGCAGAAGAATGTGCTCTGTGTTATGATTTCTTCCACATCCTGAGCACAAATCACACACAAAAAACCCTCCCGTCATGACTGACACGCAACCAAATTAAATTAACATGCCAATCACTTTTTCCTTTTAACTAAAAAAGACAAGTATTTAGTAAAACACTTTATGTATGCATATGTGCCAAATTATGTTTTAAAGAACATACAATTCCTAAATTGAAAAATAAAGATGATATGCATTCACAAGCAGAAACTGTTGAGTCAATGCATAAAGAGAAGGAATGTTTAAATGTTTAATTCTTCCCCCATCCCTTTCTGTCCTCAAATAAACTTATTTCTGTGAGAAATAATGCTAGCTGCTTCACTTACTTCAGCCTAATTTATAACTTAGCTGTAGCGAGCATCTGTGTGTCGATACACAGCACTAGGGAGAAGAATTGGAGTTACGACACTGAGATTTCCTGGGTGTTTTGTCAGTCTTGCGTCAACAACCCTTGACATGAAATCGTGAGCAGTTTGCTTTGCTTTGTCTGCACTGCTGGGAGGAGATGCTCTAAACGACATCAGACAAAATCAGCAGGTGTAAAAACAGTCTGATGCTAAACCGGCTATCGAATGAACACAAAATATCCAGGGGGGAACTGATATACTGCTTTAGTGGAAAGTAATATACAGTGTAGTAGGCCACATTTATTACCGTACTTGTCACAAAAAAACATGCATAGAAATAGAAGCATAAATAAAACTAAACATGTTATTTCTTTCTATTTTTCTATTTGAATATTTTCTCCAGACAAACTGGGATTTAATTATTCATTCATTCATATTTTTTTCGGCTTAGTCCCTTTATTAATCTGGGGTCGCCACAGCGGAACGAACCGCCAACTTATCCAGCATATGTTTTACACAGCGGATGCTCCTTCAATCTGCAACCCATCTCTGGGGAACACACATACACTCTCATTCACACACATACACTAAGGACAATTTTAGCTTACCCAATTCACCTGTACCGCATGTCTTTGGACTGTGGGGGAAACCTGAGCACCCGGAGGGATCCCACGAGAACATGCAAACTCCACACAGAAATGCCAACTGACCAAGCCGAGGCTCGAACCAGCAACCTTCTTGCTGTGAGGCAATAGCACTACCTACTGCGCCACTGCGCCACCACGTCGCCAACGTGATTTAATTATTAAATTAATAAGATTTTATCAATAATCAATGTCAAAAATGAAATAAAAACTCTTTTTTGTCATTAAAATATGTTCATATATATCAGCCTGATCTCACGAGGAAACGTAACTATTTTACATTTTGTCAGTTTCAAAATACAAATTTGTGAATTATCGAATTTATTGAATCTATTAAATTAAATTCTAAATCTTTTAACTATTGAATTTATTCAATATTAATTATTGAATTGTATACAAGTTCAGTCGTATGAAAATGTATGATTTTAAAAAGGCGGCGTGGCACCCAACCCTGCCCCTAATCCCATTGGGGATAAGCAAATCATACTAAATTGTACGAATGAAAAAAAAAAGAAATTATAAAAAGTAGACAGCGCCAGCTAGTGGATTTGTCATTTGAAATGTGGAACAAAACATCCACAGAGCAAGATATTTCACATTTTGGCTGTTAATCGCAATTTCAGGTATTAGGAAAAGTGTAGATGGCGCCCTCTAGTGGACTTATCTTAAATGTACAACAAAACATACCCACAGCAACATATTTCAGGTTCTGCAAAAAAAAAAAAAAAAAAAAAAAGAAATGATAAAAAGTAGACAGCACCATCTAGTGGATTTGTCATTTGAAATGTGGAACAAAACATACCTGGAGCAACATATTTCACATTTTGGCTGTTAATCGCAATTTCAGGTATAAGAAAAAGTGTAGATGGCGCCCTCTAGTGGACCTGTTATCTCAAATGTACAACAAAACATACCCGGGGGAACGTATTTCAGGTTTCACAAAAAGAAACAAAAACTAGACAGCACCATCTAGTGGATTTGTCATCTGAAATGTGCAACAAAACATCCACAGAGCAACATATTTCACATTTTGGCTGTTAATCGCAATTTCAGAAATTAGGAACAGCGTAGATCAGGGATGTCAAACTCAATTCCTGGAGGGTCACAGCCCTGCACAGTTTAGTTCCAACCCTGCTTCAACACACTTACTGGTAGGTTTCAAACAAGCCTGAAGGACTCAATTAGTTTGATCAGGTGTGTTTATTAGGGTTGGAACTAAACGGTGCAGGGCTGCGGCCCTCCAGGAATTGAGTTTGACATCCCTGGCGTAGATGGCACTCTCTTGTGAACTTCCTATCTCAAATGTACAACAAAACATACCCAGAGCAACATATTTCAGATTTTGCAAATAAAAATATATACACTATAAAAACTAGACGGTGCCATCTAGTGGATTTGTCATCTGAAATGTGCAACAACACATCCAAAGAGCAAAATATTTAACATTTTGGCTATTAATCGTGATTTCAGGTATTGGGTGAAATGTAAACAGCGCCCTCTAGTGGATTAGTCATCTGAAATGTACTTCGTTCCATAGACTTCCATTCACTTGCATGTTTCTGCATTCAAAAGTTCAAGCTTGGTGAACACTGACCTGCAAAATCACATTACAGGATTGCGTGATCCAATAGAAGATCAAAACGTGATCTCTCTGTACAGAAATGTAAAATATAAAGCAATCCCTTGG
This sequence comes from Danio kyathit, assembly GCA_903798195.1. Classification (NCBI taxonomy): domain Eukaryota; kingdom Metazoa; phylum Chordata; class Actinopteri; order Cypriniformes; family Danionidae; genus Danio; species Danio kyathit. Next base: position 20,503,832 of record LR812525.1, on the reverse strand, counting down.
TTTATCACTGTCTAAGCATCCCGCTTTATGCATTACTGGCCTGTGCATGTACCACATTGTAAACTGAGCACTCAAAATCAATTCAAAAAAGTGAGCACACACTTAGCTGCATCATTATTCTGGTCCTTGAAAGCTATTGTGACAAATTTATTCAAATTCTACTCCTCAGTTTACACTATAAGCCAAAACCCCTCCATTGATAAGCTTAATGTGTTTACATATTTAACCATCTGAATGCTAAGGTTAAGTATCATGTCAGCAATTAGCACTAACAGCAGTTTTTTTTCTGCCGAATGCATCTTTATTCTAATCAACACAAGTGCTTTAGGTCCAGCATAATCTGTTGCTGGAGGCCCATTCACTGAGCGATTGTGAAATTCCCGCTTTTGATAAAAACACACAATGATGATATTTGCATAATGGCTTTGCTTGCACCTGCTTCCAGCAGAGATTTGCTTTGCTTTCAAACACACACACAAACAAACACACACACTGAAATTCAAAACAAGAGTGACTCACATACAGGAAACGGCATTGAGATGCATAAATTCAGAAAGCCTGCGGAGAAGCTCATACAGTGAACACCGACTGAGTTACAGAAGGAAAGAAACTATATTCAACCAAACTGTGAGCAAAGAAAATGGGAACACAAAGGCTGTGTGTCTAAAAGTAGTAAATTACACTGCAATTTGCTGCTAAGGGGACAGAGTTAATTGATGGAAGCGGAGAAAGAGGAAGAGATAGCGTAAAAAGAGAGCTCAGCTCCTGTGGCTTTACAATCAGACCCCTGCTATTTTAACCCCAAACTCTCGAATCTCAAAAGACCAGCACACTCATGCTGTTTTACCAGCAAAACTTTTTTTTGTGAAGGTGGTCGAACTTTATTGCAGTTTTTCTCAGATGCTTTGGTGCATTTCTCACAACACTATTTACATTTGTTAATACAGTTAATGCATTTCTCAAAACAATTAGTACAAACTGCAAAACCTAGTTTAAACCTGCAAAAGCGTGTCACTTGCTCAAAATGGAGAGCTCATTCCTCAAAAGCAAGTATTCATGTCAATGAAAGTGTCAGTGTCATCAAGATGAAAAGTCCTGCCACCATTATTTATGAACAAGGTAATCAAATGGCTTTGTCATGTTTTCATTATGACAGTTTACTATGTACATGTATACTGTACTTGTTTACTTTTTACACTGAATATGTATGTTTCACATGTTTACTGCATTTGCTCTTTGCAATTCTAATTTATTCACAGCATTGTGCAAAAGAATAACTACACCCTTATTTACAACAAACATAAACTTCCTTTGGGTAGAGCTGTGCACAACTGTAAACAATATTGCAGTACATAATGGAGCTGAACCTGCAACATACACAGGTCTGTAAATCATTCATCAAATTGTTCAATTTAGAAGACATTTTCGGAAAAAAAAGATTAAAATTTTTAGAATAAAATGAGCTTGACAGATTTTGACAACTAGTTCAACATTTGTGTATGTAATGACTCAAGTAATGAAATGAGGACTATTAGTTTTATATAGAAAGACTATTCAGCATTCACAAGTTTAGTTAATTTTGACTGACATGACATAAGCAAATGATAATGTTATAAACAGCAGAGAGTTGTATGAAAGCAATTGATGCTTGTCCAAAAGCATTCGTAATCTGTTGCAAGGAATGAGAAACTGCTACAGTGATGTGCACAAATGACTAATTGTTTTGAGAAATGCATTAACTGTTGTGCAAATGTAAATAGTGTTGTGAGAAATGCACCAAAGCCACTGAGAAAAACTGTAAATGAGAACTAGTTCTGAAAATCATCAAGAAATCTAAACTGTCATGCATCAATAGATGTGGATAAACACACAGATCTATCAAAACCTGAGGAAGTGTCTGGTGCTTTATATTGGCGCAGTGTGAGTTTGGCACAGGACATTTTTCCATGCGTTCATTTAATCTGAAACAGGAAGATAGGGTGGGATGTATAGAGCAGCCCCTCCCCATTCAGATTCAGAAAAGCATAAGAAAAGTGCAGAGTGAAGCCTTCAAAATCCCTGATCCAAACTGAATGGAGAGAGAAACTAATCCTGGGTTCACACCAAATACGAAGCTAAGTATTTACGCAAGCAGATTACATATAAAGTCAATGCAAATGCATGAATAGAGTCGAATTTCAGCCAGCTAGCATGGATAACAAAGAATGTGCAATGCACTTGCCAAGAAGTGAAATTTGCCTCAATTAAGTCTTCCACGAGTTAAAAAACTTCAACTTGATCGGAACATTTGTGTGAGGCAAAAAACTTCCATAATCTAGAGCAAGTGAAGCAATGCATCACATCTGGTGTGGACCATTCGGTTTTTTTATTCTAAATATGTAAAAATAAAATATATATATCTTCTAAATGTGAGAACTGTTTTGGAGAATGCTAGCATATAGATAATCTTAAAGCTCCAAAAATTCGGTGCAGCCACTTTTTTGTTGAATCAAAACACCAGAGTGGTTACTGACTCATTTTTGTCAAGCCGTCACTTTTTTCAGTGTAATTAAAGATAAACATTATGTTATTACTGTAGATTGTGGTAAAAACATTATTATTTAATGTACAGTTGTGGGACTGCAACAGTTGGGGACTGCAAAATACACCAAATAAGCATATAATTATAATTGTGGTGGTAAGAAAACAGCATTTAAGAAAGATCTGAGGTTACATGCCACATTTAAGAAGCCCGACAGAAGTAATTTAATATTTGGTGTAAACGGTCCTTTTACAAAAAAAAACTAAAATAACGTTGTGGTTAGTAAGTTAGAATGATTTCTGAAGGTCCGTTTGACACTGAAGACTGGAACAATGATACTGGAATTCTGCTTTGACGTCACAGAAATAAGCAATAAAACTGTTCATTCTAAATTGTAATAATATTTCTAGGGGTGTGAACCTACACTGGTCTCACGGTTCGGTTCGGTTACGATTATCATGTCATCGATTCGGTTCAATTCGATATCTGGTTGCATCACGGTGCATTGACGATGCTTTCCATACATAATACTAAACACAAGAACTTTTATTTTTATAAAATCTATAAATACATTAATATTCACTTATTATTTGTAATACAATTTTGTCCTTTAATACAAGAAGATATATGAACTGTACCTTTAATTTGACCTGCTCAAAGAAAACTCTTTTTGAATGTATCAAACAAAACTCCAATACATGCACACAACAACATGAGCATTTATAGCAAATAAACTAATGTAAATATTATCCCGCTTGCTTTTTGAGCGCTGTCAAACGAGGTCTTAAACCCAATGACTGGTCATGGTCTTCTACCGCTCAACAGAAAAGGCAGAATTACAATTCTGCAAAAACAATTATTCTACAAAAACTATTAATTTTCACACCCCTAAATATTTCTGTTATTTTACATTTTAATAATATTACTTAATTTTGTATCAAATCAACGCAGCCTAGGAAAGCATATGAGACATTTTTAAAAACATAAAACTATTTTTTTATAAAACTGTCTGTATAAAACTTTCTCCTTTTATATGGGATTAATCAAGTTAAGCGTTTGTTTTCGGTTGTTGTCAATGGTTGTTGTCAGCGCCCATGAGTATCACTTTTGAGCTAGCCGTCCAATCACTGTGAAGAAGGGGTGGAATAATCAGGCACATGTCAACAATCTGCTGAACACTTTTAACTTGTAACACTAGAGCAAGTATACTCTGTATCACAGCAACTAACTGACAAAATCGATGTGCTGCAAAAACGCTCACAGCTGTGCTCACCTTTCTGCAGCGCAAAAACACTTTAGTGGACACGCAGCACAATATAAGTTGGAAAAACCCTGTCACAACTATTAGCCCTCCACTGATTTTTTTTTTCTTTTTCAAATATTTCGCAAACGATGATTAACAGAGCAAGGAATTTTTCACAATATGTCTGATAATATTTTTTCTTCTGGAGAAAGTCTTATTTGCCTTATTTCACTTACAATAAAAGCAGTTTCACATTTTTTAAAATCCATTTTAAGGTCAATTTTATTAGCCCCCTTAAGCAATATTTTTTTCAATTGTCCACAGAACAAACCATCATTACACAATGACTTGCCTAGTTCACCTAACCTAGTCAAGCCTTTAAATTGCACTTTAAGCTGGATACTAGTATCTTGAAAAATATCTAGTCAAATATTATTTACTGTCATCTTGGCAAAGATAAAAGAAATCAGTTATTAGAAATGAGTTATTAAAATTATTATGTTTAGAAATCTGTTGAAAACATCTAAACAGAAATTGGGGAAAAAATACAGGGGGGCTAATAATTCAGGAGGGCTAATAATTCTGACTTTAACTGTAAATACATATTTTTCCAAAGTTTTCTTTGTGAAAGTACTAAAACTGGAATACAAGCCATGAATCTTTCCATCCTTATCAACTACAGCAACCTTGTCTTTCCATTGAATCTTACTGACCAAAGACCACAGCTCACCAACCTCCATTCCCAAATACACTGAATTCAGCTGGGTTTCATCACTGTCAAAACAAGAGCAATACCTCAACAGACCACCATTACAACCAAACCCTCTAATAACAACAAAAAACACACGTAAAAGACCTCATTGATCAGTCTACCCTTAAAAAAAGCCCTTTGAAAAGAATTCCTTTGTTCCATCCAATCAGGCCTGACAGCCGCCTTTGTAACTGAGACAAGTCCAAAGCAACCGCTGCCTCTGGATCATGTGTGATACTGCAGTCAGCGATACTCAGACCTCTAGAGTTTGTTTTGCTTAGCTCTGGCTTGGCTCGAATAACTCTTTATGTCTATAATCTGGCTTGTGCTCCCTCCAAACCTATACATTTGATGATGGTTTTGAAACTTTTTTTAAAGTTTCTGCCAAACTACCCCCCTTAAGCCAGATGTTTATAAAGAGGGACCGCAAGAGGAGCAAAAATAACAGTATTAAAGTGCAAGTCCATACTGTAAGCCAAGCATGCTGTGAGAAAGTGCTTGTGAACATTCAACGTATTTAGTGTTTGCCTGGACAAATATAGCAAAACTTGTAATTGCAAATGCAATGCTCTATAACAGGGGTGCCCAAACTATTTTGTATGAAGGGCCAAAAACCAAATATTACTGAGAGCCGTGGGCCGAAGATACACATACCAAACTAAACTACAAAACATAATGGTGTTTAATGCTGAATACAGTCAAGCAGAATCTGCCTTTACCTTGATTCACTTACCATTAAGTCTCTGCATTTTCCTCTATCTGTCGTATGTACACTTTAAACAAAATCTGATTAATTTACACCATTTACATTAAAACATTTAATTTCAGATAGCTTTTTTGTAGCTTAATCAAATAAATGAAACAAATAAACGGTTACATTAAATTTTAAATTAAAATCACTAAACCATTCTCAGATGGGATGGCGGATCAAACCAAAAGTTATCATGGGCCAACTTTGGCCCACGGACCCTAGTTTGGACATCTCTGGTCTATAATATACTGTATATCCAGGGCTTGACATTAACTTTTTGATCACCAGCCACTGTGGCTAGTAGATTTCATTACTACTAGAACATTACTAGCCACTCGCCATTTTCACTAACCACAATTATGTTGTTGGGAAAATAGATTTTATACGCATAAATTTGACTAAAATTACTTGATTTGGATTTTGTGTTATGTCTATAAGCCTCCTCATTCATTTAACTTTTTTGTGTGTTGTGTATGAGCTTGCTCAATGAGCATAAGCAAATGGGTCTTGGTTTCATAGTGTCACGTTGCAATTAGTTATTTGTTTTTATTTTACATGGCTTTTCAGGGCTCAATATTAAAGATTTACCAATTTATCCACAGCAAAAATAAATAATTAGTTATTTCTAAAATATGCACAGTAGGGCTGGGCGATATGGCAAAAAAAAAAAATCTCGATTTTTTCATAAAGTTTGACCGATTCACGATTTCGATTTCGATTTTTTTATTTATTTTTTTTATTAATTTTGTTTTTACTGTGTAACTACCTTACCAGTTTACCTTGTTCATTTAAATTTAAATAAATGCCGAAACTAGTTTTTTTCATGCTCACTTGTAAAAGAAAAGCAACTGTGTGACTAAACGTGGTTATGGCACTCTCTCATGTAGGGATGCTAAACATAGCTACAATAGAAATCACAGCACCCGTATTTACGTAGAGGTCATATGTTGTGCAGCTTTGGGCAATTTTTTTTGGAGAGAAAATGACCAAAATGTAATGTGAAGATTGAAAAGGATTGGAGGGGAAATAAATATTTCAAATAACAGAAAAATAAACAATGATAATGCAACAATAGTTTATCTGTATTAGTGGCATGGCAGAAATATATATTTAGACAGGCCTTGTCAAAGTGAGCGGGCACTTTCACTAATAAAAAATATAGCTTAAATTATTTCATAACAATCAATAAAATAACAGCGGTTTTATATCAAAAGTTGGTAATGATATAAAATATACTACATTTTGATGGTAAAATATAACCATTTAAATGATTTCAGTATTCAAACATTAAATAACGAATGCATCAAGTTAAATATAAAAAAACAAATGAATCAACACAGCATATCAGGATATAAAGGACTATATTTAGCAAAATGCTGCTCTTTTGTTTTATGTTTACTTCAGTAATTCCACCCGGGAGCTGTTTGCACTGTGAAACTGAAAACACTGAAATAAGTAAAAGAAGGGCATGCATCGAGTACTTTTGTCCGTCTCATCATTTGCTCGAGCATGAATTAACGAGCTGTTACTCTGCCGCCGGACATTGCGGAGAAAGTTACACCTATCATCATGCTTAAAACAAAGAATTAGAATTATTAAAGTGGCGATCGGGTGCGGATATATATATCAGATAAAATAATATGTGCGGGCGGGTGGATGATTAGAATGAAGGAGGCAAGGAGCGGACCTCCGCCTGTCGAGCCTTCTCTCCTCTCCTCTCCTCGCGCGCGCGCGCGCGCCCGTCTCGCAGCTCGCGCGGGAGAGACACGCGGCTGCGGGACAGAGCCGCGACATCAACACACAGAATCAGCACAATTCAGCACGGTTGTCTAACAGTTTAGAACGGTTTGGTACGATAGTGGAAAAGCGGCTTTAATATTTTTATTTAAAAAATCGCGATTTCTCGATTTTATAAAAAATAAAATCGTCTTAAAACGTAAATTCGAATTAATCGAAAAAAACGAAAAAATTGCCCAGCCCTAATGCACAGTAATCTGTCCTGGTTAAAGGACCCAGATCACCAGTTAACTACACATACATGGGGAGTTAATCTCTTATTAAAGCAATGTTATTGTAAAAAAAAACTATAATTAAACCATATTAACAAAAATAACTGTAACCGAAAAGAAAGCAGGTAAAAAAATACCATGTGTGATGATGAAATAATGACACATGGTTAACGTTAGGCCAATTAATATTCTGTTCAAAGAATAGTTAAAGCGATATACTGTATAAGGATATACAAAAGGATATATATATATATTTATTTATTTTTTTAATCTTGAGCTCTTGAACGCAGCAGGACTGTGGATGCATGATCATTGCTTTTTGTCCAGTCTATTTCAAGGAAAACCGATCGCACCAGTTGCGTTTTCTCAAGGGACGGTTGCTTCATGCAAGCAAACAGGAGCACGCATGCTTTTTAAACAGTTTTTTTTTCTGAATTTTTCAGAATGAGCTGTATACACAGCAATGAGCAGAACATTAACAGTATACAGTATTTTTAAGGGGAAAAAAAATAAATATAAATAAATAAATATAAAAAAACACAAAAAACAGATACTGTATGTGGTCTAATTCAAAACAATATCACAATATCGCAGTGTGCACAGATAAGGATAAATATTAGACTTATAATCAATGCCAATTCAGGTCAAAGGAATTTCCCATAGCTTCTGAAATTACTTGGATTTTTAAAAAAATATATGTACAATCTTTTCCAGAATTATGGTTTCTTTAATCAGGATTATGGCGACGCAGTGGCGCAGTAGGTAGGGTTGTCGCCTCACAGCAAGAAGGTCGCTGGTTCGAGCCTCGGTTAGGTCAGATGGCGATTCTGTGTGGAGTTTGCATGTTCTCCCTGCGTTCGCGTGGGTTTCCTCCAGGTGCTCCGGTTTCCCCCACAGTCCAAAGACATGCGGTACAGGTGAATTGGATAAGCTTAATTGTCCGTAGTGTATGAGTGTGAATGAGTGTGTATGGATGTTTCCCAGAGATGGGTTGCAGCTGGAAGGGTATCCGCTGCATAGAACATGTCCAGGATAAGTTGGCGGTTCATTCCGCTGTGGCGACCCCAGATTAATAAAGGGACTAAGCCGAAAAGAAAATGAATGAATAATCAGGATTATCCAGTCCTTGACAAGATGGCGTTCTGTCCCAACCCATTTATTCATAATTAATTTCCTCCCCAGCATCAGTAGAGGTTTAAAGACATCTGAATGTTCCAGAACAGGGGTTAAAACAGTTTTTTTCACCTGTGCGCGCAAGTGATTATCCTCATTCGGTATTCACCTGCTTTCTTTTTGCTTGCGCGAACACAATTAGTTTTGTCACTGCTACTTCCCAATTCTAAGATCACATTTGTACGAATATTAGGCTGTCCTTATTTGTCAAAACCTGCTTTTAAGAAAGTGGGAGTGTCGGTCTAACCCGCCACAGCTGATATCTACACGCATTTAGCGGGTTGGCGAGTGTTAATGCCAAGTGTATATCCCATATTTTTGAGAAAACAAGTCACACCTGATTATAAAGAGTATGTTTGCACACTTGTGATTTGGGTGCTAATTTATAAAGTCTGATTTGTGATTGAAGGATTCTTATGAGCCTGTTCTTTTATTGGTGAATCAAAACAATTGAATAAGAGTGGTTACTAAATGAATCATACTGAATGAATAAATCTCACTTACTGAACCTCAAGTCATTATCTGTATTTAAATACATAAGTTATGCATAGTTACATTTTGCATACATTATCCAATATACAAATTAAACATCATTTAAATTTTTTACATTTTTACCCATTTGTCCACAAGACGTTTTTATTTTATCATTTAAAATACAGTATAACATTTAGTTTGATCAATGTTTTTAAAATGGGCTCTATTACAGTAAGTATGCATCAGAATAAGCGGTTTCATAATTACATAAATATATCTGTTAGGACGAAAAATGATTCAACAAGTAATGTTTAGCATTGTTTGCGTAATATAAGTTACTCTAAAATATAAGTCAGGCTAAACATTAGAACTTGTGTCGTTCTAAATTAGCATGCCTTTCGGTAACACTTTATTTTGATGGTCAATTTGAGTATTAGTAGACTGTCGTCTTAATATCTGCTGATACTGCTCCTTCAACAGACATTTAAGACTATAAGAAACTTTGCAAGTACATGTCAACTTACACTAACCCTAAACCCAGCCCTACTAATAATCTAATGAGAATTAGTTGGCATGTAGATGCAATGCAAGCTAAATTCAACAAACGGACCATCAAAATAAAGTGTGACCTGCTTTTCTTTCTTGAATTAAAAAAAAGATGTTATTTCGATGCATGTTGAAAACCAACAGTACTGGTTCCTATTGATATTCACTTTATATACAGTATAGTGGAACTTAAATGGAACCAAAACTATTGGTTTTCAACATTCTTCAAAGTATCTTTTATTCTTTCTTTTGTAGTGAATTAAAAAAGGTGATATTTCGAAGCATGTTAAAAACTATTGGTTTTTTAATACATTTTATTCTTCATTACAAAAGAAATAATAAAAGATATTTTAAAGAATGTTGAAAACCAATACTATTGGATCCCATTGATGTTCACTGTAATATATGGTGGGAACCAAAAATGTTTAGTTTGGAACATTCTTCAAAATTATCTTGTTTTTGTCCCTCAGAAGAAAGTGAGTTGGAAGGGTTTGAAATGACATGAGCGAGTAAATGATGACAGTATTTTAATATTTACATAAATATATCCATTATGCCGAAAAATGATTCAACTACTTTAATATTGCCTCTATGTATATAAAATAATATTTGTACGTTCAATTTGATGCAAACACCAAACAGGCACAAAACCACACAAAACCAATTTAAATATGCATGCTTTGCTTACTCAGCATTGTTTGCGTTATACAAGTTAATCTAAAAGATAAGTCAGGCTAAACATGTTTCTTTTTATACAAAAAAACTTGACTTATACTTCAAAAACACAGTCAAAATTTCCCTTTCTGCCATAATAAAATAAAAAGTCCTTACCATCTGAGAACGACTCTTAGGGCATCCATTAATATCCTCAATCTTCTCATTTGCTGTGGTAGAGAAAAGGAAACAAATTAACTCTTCACAAAAAAGAAAATGTCCTTAGTAGTAAGCCTCAAGTGCAGTAAGTCCTTTGTGAGTCTCTTTGCCGGACAGATTTTGACCCCTAATGTGGAAACTAGATCCAGCTTGAGCAACTGTGTGGCAGGGCCTGCTGGGATGCGACTGCTCTGGGGCTTTCCTGAGGGTGTCTGCTCTCCACCCTGCGTCCCGACAGGGCCTAGGACACAAACCCCTCACCCCACGGCAGCTGAAACAGGGCCGTTCATCAGCCACAGCTGACGACTGCACACATGGCTACAATGACAGCTCACTTTACCTCCTGCGCTGTGGGAAAAATGTGTCAGGAATGTGAAAGACGTCAGGTGAGTAAGCAAAAAAGCCAGACAAACTGTCTCATTGGAGGAGGAACCATTCGGGTGGCAGTCTTTTGAATAATTCATTATTTGATCTTTATCTTATCAGCATTAGTCTTTTCTGTACATGGTCACCAAAATATAAGGGTGAAAAAAAATGGCAGAATTGCATATTTATAATATATTAAAATATTTTATAGAGGAAAAGGCCTAAAACTAAATTCTGTCCTTTAGAATTTGTGTCATTCTACATTTGCATGCTGTTCTTTTTTTGTAGAAAAAAAAGATATTTTGAAGAATGTTGAAAACCAATAGTCTTGGTTCCCATTGATGTTCACTGTACATACAGTGGAACTTAGTGGGAACCAAGATTATTGGTTTTCAACATTCGGCAAAGTATCTTTGATTCTTCATTACAAAAGAAAGAATAAAAGATATGTTCACTTACAGTGGAAGTTAGTAGGAACCAAAAATGTTTAGTTAACAAAACTCTTCAAAAATATCTTGTTTTGGTCCCTCAGAAGAAAGTAAGTTGGAAGGGTTCGGAATGACATGAGTGAGTAACTGACTACGTTTACATGGACACCAATAATTCGATTTTAATGAGATTAAGACAATACTCTGATTAAGAGTCGACCATGTAAACAGTGATTTTTGATTGATTTAATCAGATTAAGGTCATAATCAAACTAAAGAGAAATCGAATTAAGACATGTGGAGTATGCCGATCTTATTCGCATTATTGAAGTGCAGTACAGACATGTAAACACCTTCATGTAGGACTTTAAGCCGCTTTTTGCGACAGGGTAGTCCACACACGCACACACCTAGACACACACGCACGGCTGATTGACACTTTTTGCACCTACCGAGTCAGTGCAGACCACAGACACCTGCATCGTGAAATGCAGAGTTTTTTTTTCTTCCATTCAGCATGCGGTATGAACTTCGATTAAAACAACTCTTCCAGCAGTTCATAGTTGCATCCAATATCTCGTTTGTCACGGTGGGCTTGCATGAAATCTTCGTGAATGAAAGTAAAAGTGGCAAACTGCAGTTAAAGTCAAAAATTAAAAATGAAACACATTTGAAATTACATGAAACTCCGGAGGAAATGCGCATAGCGTGGTGACGCAGTGTTATTAATCGAATTATGCGCTGTAACATGTAAAACACGATCATGAAAGAAACATTCTAAAAGCAACTCATGTAAACACCTTAATCTTATTATTCTCTTAATTAGATTAAAGCAAATAATTTGATTACTGATGTCCATGTAAACGTAGTCAATAATGATGACAATTTAAAATTTGGTTCCCATATATTTAGACTTTTAATGTTTGACCGATAGAACTCAATAGCAATTAAAGCTGCTTAGATACCAAAATTGTGTGTTTGTGTGTGCGCTTTGAATGACATAAGGGTGAGTAAATGATGACAATTTTAATTTTGGTTTCCATATACTTTGACTTTTAATGTTTGTCCAATGGAAGTCAATGGGAACCAAAGCTGTGTGTGTGTTTGTGTTTGTGTGTGTGTGTGCGTGTGCATTTCGAATGACATGAGAGTAAGTAAATGATGGCAGAATTGTGTAGTTTGCGCAAAAGTTTTAGTTCTTACTAGGCTAGAATATTTACAGTTTTGTTGGAAGTCAATAGGAACCAAAGCTGCTTAGATACCAAAATTGTGTGTTTGTGTGTGCGCGTATGGATTTCCAATGACATGAGGGTGAGTAAATTATGACAATTTTAATTTTGGTTCCCACATACTTTGACTTTTAATGTTTGTATAATGGAAGTCAATGGGAACCAAAGCTGATTAGACACCAAAATTGTGTGTTTGTGTGTGTGCGTGTTCATTTCGAATGTCATGAGGGTGAGTATTTCGGTTCTTACTAGGCTAGTATATTTACAGTCTTGTTGGAAGTCAATGGGAACCAAGCTGCTTAGATACCAACATTTTATATTTATAATATATTAAACGTTTTGGTTCTTACTAGATTAGTATGCTTACAGTTTTGTTGGAAGTCAATGGGAATCAAAAATGTTTAGTTACCAACATTTTTTTTTGGAAAATGTCTTGTTTTTGATCCTCAGAAGAAAGCAAGTCAGACAATTGTGGAATGGAATGACAGCGACCAAATGATCGAAATTTTAACTTTGAGGAAACAGTTTAAGTTTTGGTTCCTAGACTGAGTTTTATTTTTTATCCATATAATGGAAGTCAATTGGACACAAAAACTGCTACTTAACCAAAATTTGTGTGTGTATATGTGTTGTGTGTGTGTGTGTGTGTGTATGTGTGTGTGTGTGTGTGTGTGTGTGTGTGTGTGTGTGTGTGTGTGTGTGTGTGTGTTCGAACAATATAGGGTGAGCTGATTAGAACCGAATTTTCATTTTATGTGAACTTTTACGTTCTTTTGGTTTTTATTATTAAAATTTTTTATTTTAAAACGTCTAAATTCTACAAAAAAAAATATATTAATGCGGCATCTGCATTATTGAGTTTAGAATGAATTTCTATTCCTAATATTTTTCATACATTTTAAGTGTTCAAACACTTAATGGAGGCTCTGCAAGTTAGAATGGTTATCTAAAGAACAGCTTTACTGTTCTGAATGCAAACATTTTCAACTATTTTGGTCATTAGCCATCAGCTAGCATTAAAACAGAAATAAGTATGTGAAGTATGTCATTGCATGCAGCATTTGTGTCTGTCGGACAGGGCAGGTCGTATTTCAGTTTCAAGTGGCCAGTGTGTGATTCCCTGGAGATATAAAAACACAAGAGGACAAAGTGGGATGACCACAATATGTGTCATATAACACCACTTTGCCCCAGAACACTGTACTGTCTTCTGTTAAGTAACCAAATGCTTTCTGGCTCTTACAACACATTTTAAGAGGACAAAGGTAAAGAAAAAGAAAAATAATAATCATTTTATATGTCCAAGAGTTACTGACAGGGATTGATTTTCTTACAGAGTAGTTGTAAGAACTTTTATATATATATATATACACACACACACACACATGCTAATTTAAATCAATCAATCAATAAATACATGTAATAATTACATGGTAAAAATCACACATCAAAAATGGTTGTATTGATGTAATATTAGGCTTATTAATATTTTATTATAAAATATTATAATTAATATTTGAACATATTTTAGTCTACTTAATCTTACAATGAAACCAAGAACTTCTAAATTAAATCAAATACCATTAATTGGAAATATAATTTATTATTTAAAAAATAAAACTAAAATCTGCTCAATAAATCTAATATTTTTAATCTTATAAATGAAACCCATAAATCTTAAGAGGACTGCTTAAATATACATACCTAACAAATTATATATGTGAAGCATTTTTAATAATTAAATTGTAATATTAATTCAATATTATTATGTCAAAAGAAATAATGTCTATATTAAAAATAAATAAATTAAAACAATTAAATACAGAGTAATATTATAGCCTACATAATTGCATTTTCAAACATGAATTTCAAGTATAATGTATTGTATTAATTATATTTAAGGATACATAATATTCTTAAATATACTTGATACAATACGTTATACTTGTGTATATATATATATATATATATATATATATATATATATATATATATATATATATATATATATATATATATATATATATATACTTAATACAATACATAACAATATCCATGTTTGAAAATGCAATTATGTAGGCTATATTACTCTCTAATAAAACCTTTAATATAGACATTATTTATGTAATGCAGGCTATGTGCAGTAAATCATTGATCAACTTGTGTTGAGAGAGTGAATCGCTCACCGATAACCTGGATGATCTCCGCCAGCAGCACGCCATCGCTCACATCCTGCTGCAGGTCTTTAATCAGACGCTTGTGTCCCGATTTGGCCAAGTAGTGATTCGCCCAGTCCGTGTAGATCTGTCAACGCGAAAGAGAACATGAAACAGTCTCTTATTAATCCATCCATCCATCAAGAAAAGTTTCAAACAAGTTGCATCCGCGTAACGTACTTTACGTAAGCACGTCTCTGGAGGAGCAGCACCGCGTCTGTACGCCGGCTCCGCGCTCTATTCAAATCAACCCCATTGTGCCTTTATTCTGGTTATTCAGCACCAATAATGCTCAGATTCTCCCGTCTGACATCACAGAAAAGCCCCTTCAGTGGGGCAGGGGGAGGAGGGAGACCCCGGGGAGCTTAAATTAAACCTCTGAATGGGTCTGAAAGGAGTCATGTGTTGTTTGCTGTTTGGAGCGGCTCCGTCCAAAACACTCCCGCGTCACGTTACGAGGCGGCAAAAATGCAGTACAACAAGCATAGAATGGTTATGTGAAATACTTTATTTGGGTTGTAAACAGCGAGCAACCTTGAAAATAACGTAATGTAAGCATTACCTCGGAACAAATCATAATAATTGTTATTTTAAAAGCACGTTTCTGTCTTAAAAAGAGGTAATGGCGACCTCAGGATTCTGACATCATCCTCAAAAGTATCGCTTTAAATTTCGAGTTAACGTCTGTCAGCTGTGATTGTTTTGCCTTAAATATAAAGTGGGACAAAATCCTAAATGTGAGTTTGTATCTCTCAATTCTGGCTTTATTTTGTCCCTCAAGAGTTGTGAGCTGATAAACTATTTTGAGGGAATAGTCAGAATTGTGACTAATTGTGAGATGTTAATATATTTTCCCTCAATTAAAATGTCTCATAAGTTTCCCCCCTCGAAATCTTTAAATTCTGATATTTTTAATTAAAATACTGAGTGTATAGCTCACAAGTCTCGGGGGGAAAGTCTACTATGAGCTTTTAACACATCTGACATATTTTCCCTCAGAATTATAAGCTACATACAAATTTGTGAGGAAAAAAAGTCAAGATCTTATAGTTCATCTCACAATTCTAACCTTTTCCCAAGATTTCAGTTCAACTTAAAGTGTGTTTATAAACTTTTTAGAAATTAGTTGACTTTTTTCATCAGAATTGCGACATCTCAATATTTTTTTTAAAAGATCTCTTGCTTTTCTCAGAATGGCAAGATCTAAATTTGCAGCTTCAGGTTTATAATTGACATTGTAAGTTTACAATTTCAAGCTACAGTATAAACCTTTCAAAAGAAAGGTCTGAATTGTGAGGTGTCAATGTTTGTCAGTTTTTACTCCATGGCGTAAAGTACCATTCATACATTTTAAACTTAACTTGGTTAACTTGAATCCCTTCCGGTTATTTAGACCTGTAGAAATTAACAGTCCATGCTTTTAATTTTACCAATATTGATATTTGTTGTAATACTATTTTAATGTTTGTAGTTATTTTCATATAGCATAAGTTGCTTTTGTGTTGCAGGTTTATTTTACCAAGTTAATACCACAGTGTTTTCCACCTGGACTCCACAGTTTTAAATAAAAATAGCATCCCATAAACATCACAGTTTACTTAAAGGCTGGAGAGTTGCAGGCTTTACATAAACAATCAAAGGCCAGGCAGTGGTCAAACACCTTCCCACACGGGGGGCTGGAGAGCTTGTGTGGTGTTTCATAAGTAAATAAAGACCAATGCATTACTGCAGTGTTACTCATGTGAGGAATCAGCTTAGATGGGAAATAACAGGTGCACTACGAGTCCATGCACCATCAAAATAAACACACGCTCTCTCTCAAACCGCTCTCGCTAGTCACTTAGACTTAAAACGGCACGCAAAGCCCTTATAATTACTGACAACCAAAGCCAGTGGAGAAATGTACGAATCCAGCTCAGGCTTTGAAGTTTTGTGGGCAAAAATGAGTCAAATGTAATTAAAGGTGAGGTGAAGACAGGGAAGTGAAGGTAAGGGTAAACATGGCGTCAAGATGTAATGCTGAGGAAATTACAGATGATACTCATCTGTCAAACTGAACCGGGTCACCACCGTGCAAACACTACAGCTTCTTTTCATGTCAAAAGAAATTAGTCTATATTTATTATAAGGTAATTATTCCTTTGTAGTGTAGAGTGCATTAGTGCCTGACCCATACCCGCCAACTCTTCCATTTTTTTCCTGGGAGTCTCCCATATTTCAGTATCCCATATTGGCTCTCTCCATTTTGTTATGTTTCTTGGGAAACTCCTATTTGTGTGGCCCAATCTAGTTATAAAAAATCAGTTTTTGTCCATGTTTGTTAAGTTGCCATATCTTTTATAAAGCTCATCACCTTACACAACTTACAAAATATTAAAATCTTGAAGCATTTTTACCTCAATCTGGCAACATTGGTTACAGCTAAGTTGCACTGTTCATTTCTACGCAGGTTTTAGATGTGGGATTTGAATGGTGGCGGTAGTAGACAATTCCTCCCGGAAGACAAATGTTATTTTTGACATACAATTTTTCTAATGACAATTTCAGCAGTGATGGTTCTGAACCTATTTTGCCCCTATAAGGAACTGTTTGTTAAAGCGTTATTAGCAATAAACCAACCAGTTATGGAGAATCACAACAATATAACGTTTAATTTAAAGCAAAGAAGTGTAAGAAAATCCGGTAAAAGGACAAAGGTACAACACTGTGTACTTAAACCTAGCTAGCTTCAATAAAGAAAGAAAGAACAGCAATCTAGTGAACCATTGTGAATTTACAAATATCCACGGCTCTCAGGTCTTATGTAGGCCTATTCACTGTGAGAGAAACACATTCATATGCTCACACATCACACCTTGTATTTCTCATGCTGAGATGTAATGGATAACTTGAGTCGGTATATACAATTAAAGTACAAAATGCACATATGGAAGGAACTGGAGTTACCGATCTGATGTTAGAACTTAATGTTGCTGTTTCTGGGTAAATTACGTGACCCAGCCGCAAAGACTTTTGTTACTGGGTGCCATAAATATCATCACTGTGTGACAAAACTCGCTCAGTGCAACAGTCTAGCAGACACAGTGGCCCGACATGAATAAAAGCAATAAAAAAAGCAACCCTTATATGTGGAAACTTATATAGCGCAAAATAAATATGAATAAACTTATATGCTGAAATATACAGTACAATAATCATGAGATAATTCTTAATTAATTTAATCATCGTGTGTTTACTTTCAGTGTAATTTTGTAAAATGGCTTAATTGTTTTCAGCATTATTATATAAGTCTTGTATGCAATTGTAAATAAAACTTGTTTAAATTTGATCTTTAAATGGCAGCTAGCATGGTTCTTCAGTAGAAGTTGTTTCTTTACCTTTTTTATTTGCTATAATCATGTAATTGGGAAAAGCTAAACATAAAAGCTAATAACCTTATATACCTGTAGATCTCTGGTGGCTGTTTTATAGATTGTGGCCTTGTAAGTACACATACTATTGCAAAGACATTGAAAATGACAGTTTTATTTTGTAAAAATGATGCCATTTTGTCCACTGTTTCTCTACTGACCATGATGCTGCCATTTCAGGTGTCTTTTTATTGCTATGGTATGAAAATAGTTGTGAATCAACAATACAGGAATGGCTGCTGATGACTATATAAATATAAAAAGTGTGGTGTCTTGTGTCACAAATCCAATGATGCTTATAGTGATGATTCTCTCCGACCAATCAGTGATCAGCAGTGCATATACTGTATGTCACATTTTGATAACAAAACAGCTCGCTTGGGCCCTCACCCAAAGTGATACTAAAAAGTACCAATTACTAGGTACCAAACACAATGGAAAAGCCCTCAAAAGTGAGCCGTACCAAACTCAATCATGCAAAGGAAAAGTGCCTTTAGACAACCAGCGACTAGAGACAAATCAAACTGTGTATTTTAAAAACTAGTATTTCAAGTGTTCACACTTAGCTGATGAACTATCATAAGCTTGTTTGGCATGCTGTCCCGGGAGAGAGCCCTGAGCTCAAGGGATCCTCAAGCCCAGGGCTCACTCCCGTTCGCAGAGCGAGAGGGGAGCTTGAGCTCAGGTGGATCTCAAAAACTCCCCATCTGCAGTAGCTAAGGCAAATACTTGAGGAGAAAGGGAGCTGGACAAGTGTCTGATTTGCTAAATTTGTTATGCATTGTGTATATCTTTGGATGGTTGGAGGAAACCGGAGAACCCGTGTGAAACCCACTTAGACACTGGGAGAATATACAAACTCCTCACAGAAACACCCACCGGCCTGGCGGAGACCAGGACCGGCAGTGTTCTTGCTGTGGGGCTAACAGTGCTAACCACTGGGCCGCCGGGCCGCCCGATCTTTGAAAAAAGCAGGAGAATGGAGAGGAAGGGGGGTTTCTTCCAGACGAAGATAAATGTGGACTGAAGACTGTGGTTATTTATAGTAACTTAAGAATCATATGATTGGGAGATCATGAGTAGCTAATGCGAGACCGGTTGTGGTAAATCACAAGCACGTGATCCTCTCGAAATTAGTTTGAAAATAAACTTCACATAGTGTTGTCAAAAGTATCAAGTTTGGTGCCAAACTGTACTGAAATTTAAAAACGTCCATTTCCCGCTAACATTTGAACGCTGTTGTGTGCATACTTAAACACCGCTGATTGGCCATTGTGTTCACATGCTCAGGTATTCAGTTCTGGGGTCTGTTCTTCGTATGTGGATTACTCAGTTAGCTGGATTTGGTTATTGACGATTTGACACAATCCAGGATCGCTTCGTTCTTCAAAACTCATTCGAGAGTTGTTGTCATAGCAACTGTTCTGGTAGCTCAAACATGCTTGGGAGCAGGTTTATTTCATATAAACAGGATTAGATAGGGTCAGTTCAAGCAAAGATAATGCTGAAAGTATGTACTGAATTCTGATATTTTTTTACAGTAGTAGTTATATACACTTGAGAAAATAGTAAATATATTTTTTTAACTATATATAAAAGTAAAAAATATATATTAATAAAACTTATGCAATCTGCTCTCCGAAATAAAAGTACAAAGACTGCCAGATGGTGGTTCAAAGATAAAATTTATTGATATGAACTTTTTAGACACAAACGCGTACAATCGATTTAGTACAATTTGTGTATGATAATAGACATGCACAATATTCAACTTTTTAAAAGGAATAATACATTTATGCAGTCATGCACGTGTTTTGACAGCTAATATGATGGTGATTTGATGCTTTACAAAAGTTGCAGACACCTTTACCAACATCAAAATGCTTTTGTGATGCAAATTAATTTAAACATCCAGGTATTCTTTACACAGATTAAGAAACCGGCTACTATAATACTACTATGGCTACTATAATAAAGAAAATCCATGCTAACTGTAAAACTATATACATTTCTAAATACTCTTGACACATGAAAGTGTAAAGCATGCAGTCCACAACAAAGGTGGAAAGTTATCGCGTATCATATTTAGCAAACCGTTTACTACGAATTTTATGTAATTTTGCTCACATGGATAATTGAATATTAATCAGATGATGTCATTACGCTGCTGTGCCATCAGCCAATCGTTGCATTGCTGATTATGATTTTGAGGATCAATAGATTTGTCCTTCACAACACATGCAAAGATCTCAGATCAGTTTTTCCAGACATTTTAATCTGATTCACGAAATTTTTTGAAGAACCAAATTAGCCAGAGATCAGTTATCAAGATTAAAAGATCCAGGAACAGCCAAATCATCTTAGATAATTTAAGCGAGGTACGAAGAACGGACCCCTGGTATCCAGTATCGTGACAACACTTTCTAATAAGTTAGATAACACTACTAAGATGTCTGCTAAGAACCAACAGCTTTTACCAAATGTAATATGCTGTAGTTTTCAATAAAAACAAGTTGTAGCATAGATTCAAAACTAAAAGAGAACATTGACATCAACCTCTCTTTCTGAAACAACTGTTGGGTCTGGAAATGGTACTAAACCAATCAGAATTGAAATGTTGTAGGCTTTGAATAATGACTGTGTTTAAAAAAAGAATAATAGATATAATAATGGATGCATTCATTTTCAGGAGCAAAAACATCAGCTGGTTTAATGAGTTTTATGCAGTTGACTCTGCTGGAGTCTTGTTTTGACATTTCATCAAGCAGCCAGGTAACATTTTACAATGAGTATGGCAAATGAATAATCTATCATTCAAAAGTGTCGAGTTTGGTACTAAAAGGTACTTAAAAAAAAAAAAAACTTTCATTTTCTGCTAACATTTGAGCCCTGTTGTGTGTACGTAAACACAGCTGATTGGCCATTGTGTTCACATGCTCAACAGAAATGACTGTGATTGGCCATGAAGGTCAAAATAATAGTTCTGGTATCCAGTATCATGACAAAACTACTATTATAAGATGTCTGCTATGTACCAACAGCGTTTACCAAATGTAATATGCTGTAGTTATCAATAAAAACAAATAGTAGCATAGATTCAAAACTAAAAGAGAATATTGACATCAGCCTCTCCTTTTGAAACAGCAGTTGGGTCTGGAAATGATACTAAAATACAATCTAAATTGAAATGTTGTAGGCTTAGAAAAGAATAATGGATACAATAATGGTGTCACAATCACCAGCAATCTATTCTTGCATATCACTGGAGAACTACAAATCCACCATTATATGGACTACAGATCCAGTCATGCACCGCTCACACGCACCTGTTTCAGATTCTGCTGATTGCACACACACACGCACAGCCGGAGGACTGTCAAGGACTGATTACAAGAACTATTTATACAGCTCACGCACACACATCAGGGCTGAGTCTTGTTTAACTGTCTGTGAACATTATGATGCGTTTTCCTTGCTGGTTTTGACCCTTGCTTTGTTTTGTTTGTTTACAGTTTATTCCTGGCTGCCTGCCTTTGACCATCTGCCTGTTTATCGACCACGACTGGATTGACTCCCGTATACATCTGTTTGTTCCTGTATTGAGCATTGATTGCCTGACAATTCTCATAATAAATATCCTGCATTTGGATCCGCACTCCATTGTCAGCGTGCCTTTCACATTACTAATGGATGCATACATTTTCAGGAGCAAAAACATTGGCTGGTTTAATGAGTTTTATGCAGTCGACTCTGCTGGAGTCCTGTTTTGACATTTCGACAAGCACCCAGGTAACAGTTTATGATGAGTATGTGGCAAATGAATAATTTAACATTCCTCATCGACTTGATTAACATCATCAGTTTCATCAAGACATGCTGGATTTCTCAGAATCGAGTGTCAAGTGTGACTCCTCCATACTGGCCTCTATAGCAAAAAGGCACTTGATTACTCACAGACACCTATATTCCACATGCCGTCTGAATCAGCACTTCTGATGACAGTTGTGCTGCGAGATGAACTGACCTTTCTATTCTGAGTCATTGAGGCAAAACCCTTCAGTCTGTAACAAAACACTGTCAATCCTTCAGACACACACACAAAAGCAGCACTTAGAAAATCACTCCTACACAAATCCTGCTTTGTTGTATGCGAACGTCACACTAGCATCTATTATTTCGATGCTTCACATTAGGGCTGTGCAATAAGATATGTAGTAGTCAACATTTGACATAAGACAAAAATTGGTTTTGTTCAATAGTTTTAAGACAACTTTAAAGAAAGATTGTGATCCACTTCAATTGTTGACTTCTGTATATTGTACGGACAAAATAAAACGTTGTTTCATATTACGCTTTAGCATTTATTTCGTGGTGTCACAAAATTGTTTACGATAATAATAAAAATGATATAAAAAAATTGTTTACGGTAATACTTTTTCATAACTTATAAGTGCAATATTACTGGTATGCAGTCAGAAACAGTGTTGCCAGATTGGGCGGTTTTTTGGGGCGGTTGTTTTTGCATTTCGGCGGGTTTTAGATAGTTTTTGGGCTGGAATCAGTCAGCTACATCTGGCAACACTGGTCAGAAACATGAATAACAACATCTTGCTTTGATCTTGAAAGCACATTGTTTACATTTTACAATGTTTATGCATTTTATTTAACGTTATTTTTACGTTTGACTTGTAATCATTCGTTTTTGCAAAGTGTTTTATGTCTTATTTATGTTTATTTTTTATTTCTACATTTTTAATCGAGCATGTGACCCGAAGATCTAAATAAAATAAAAAATATTATTACATATGAGGGCGACACGGTGGCTCAGTGGTTAGCACTGTCGCCTCACAGCAAATAAGGTCACTGGTTCGAGTCACAACTGGGCCAGTTGGCATTTCTGTGTGGAGTTTGCATGTTCTCCCCGTGTTCACGTGGGTTTCTCCCACAGTCTAGAGACATGCGCTATAAGTGAATTGAATAAACTAAGTTGGCAGTTCATTCCGCTGTGGCGACCCCTGATGAATAAAGGGAAGCCGAAGGAAAATGAATGAAGGAATATAGTAGATCAAAACTGTTTTTCAAAATTGTCCTAAGACATGAATGGTGTCGTTTGATAGTTTTAGGACAACTTTAATGAAAGTTTGTGATCCACTTCAAATGTTCATAATTTTGCTTTAGTGTATATTTCGTGGTGTTACAAAAAGCATTGTTCATGGTAATACTTTTTATTAATTTATTAGCGCAATATTTCACACTACTGGGACAGAAACATGAGTAACAACATTTTCATTCATTCATTTTCTTTTCGGCTTAGTCACTTTATTGATCTGGGGTCGCCACAGCAGAAAGAACCACCAACTTATCCAGCATATGTTTCACGCAGTGAATGCCCTTCCAGCTGCAACCCATCACTGGGAAATATCCATACACTCATTCACACACATACACTACGGACAATTTAGCCTACCCAATTCACCTATGTCTTTGGTCTTGTGGAGGAAACTGGAGCACCCGCAGGTAACAACATTTTATTTAGCGTTATTTTTATATTTGACTTCATGTTCATAATTATTCGTTTTCGCAAAGTGCTTTATATTTGATCCATATTTATTTTATATTTTTACATTTTTAATCAAACATTTGCTCTGAAGTTCTAAATAAAATATATACTGTATATATATATTACCACATATGAGTAAATTTAATAGTATATACTTTAAAAAGTTAAAAAAAAAATATAAATTATTAATAGATTGAATTTACAGAAACAGTACTATATCATGATGTACAGTTGAAGTCAAAATGATTAGCCCTTCTGTGAATTTCTTTTTCTTTTTCAAATATTACCCAAACGATATTTAATAGAGCACTGAATTTTTCACAGTATTTCCTATATTATTTGTTCTTCTGGAGAAAATCTTATTTGTTTTATTTTAGCTAGAATAAAAAGCAGTTTTTAATTTTTTTTAACCATTTTAATGTCAAAATTATAAGCCCCCTTAAGCAATATTTTTTTTTATTGTCTACAGACAAACCATCGTTATATAATTACTTGCCTAATTACCCAAACTTGAGTAATTAACCTAGTTAAGCCTTTAAATGTCACTTTAAGCTGTATAAAAGTGTCTTGAAAAATATCTAGTCAAATATTATGTACTGTTATCATGGCAAAGATAAAATAAATCAGTTATTAGAGATGAGTTATTAAAACTATTATGTTTAGAAATGTGTTGAAAAAAATCTTCTCTCCGTTAAACAGAAATTGGGGGAAAATATACAGGGAGATTAATAATTCAGGAGGGATAATAATTCTGACTTCAAACATAAATCGTTATCAGGTTATCATTTATATCGTTAAATGAATTTTTCTGTCATATCACCCATCCCTAATCCACTCTTGACCCGAGTATGAGCTGTTCTGAGTTCAGACGTGTCTTAAGGCTCTAGAGAAATGAACAGGTGGCTCTTTTGCATCATTTCCTAACAAGTGTGTTTGACTACCTATGAGTAAGATGGGGAAAATCAAACGGGAGCTTCCTGAGTGTAGCAAGTTTTCATCGATTCACCAACAGCTGCTGCTCAAACTCATATTTTTAAAGTCAAAGCGGGAAAGATGAATGCCGTTCGACTACAAAGGCTCTCATGTCAAACACTAATAACAGGGCAGCTCATGTTAGTCACAGACGCAGAATTGTTCCCACAGGCACGACAGGCAGAAGCTACACAACGTCCATTCAGGCCTTTAAGTAATATGGCACTTGAAGGTAATTACAACAGATCATTTGCTGAGGTGAATGTTAGGTCAGATTTCTGCTCTGCTAACAGCTGTACGCTTGCATGACACAGCTTTCAACTAAAACTGGAAAACATGACTTATACACGATATTAGCATTTTGGTGCTAGCTTTGAATGCTAATATTGATGATAACTCGAACCAATAATGATAACATTAAAAATAGCATGTACTGTATTAGCTGATATCGATATAATTATGTTGGCTTGAGAAAGACATATTATTATTGTTATTATTATTCCGTCTTCTTAGATTAATTTTATTTCCTTCTAGGTTTTTAATGCTACAAGCCCCAAATTTGGCCAAAAGCTGTGTTTTGCATTAGATGTTGTTGCTTTATCTTTTCAAGTTTATTAGACTTATAGTTTTCCAATCAATAATTTATAAGCCTTACATTTGTAAAATTATGGCAAGCCATTTTTTCCTTAAAGTCCACATAGTTTATTGATATGGCAAGCAATTTTTACAAGTATCCCTTTCACACTTATTAAGCATTATATTTGTATTAAAGTCATTTTTACATAATGTCCAAGTCCATTTTTTGACTGTCAAAGACTGTCAATTGTCTCCATAGCAACAAAACAGACTAACCTAGCAACCATTTAAAACAGCAGACATCAGAACATCTTAGAGACCTGGGTATTGGCTCATTTTAATCATGCTAGCTAGCAAAATTCCTGTGTACTATGCATGGTAACAATAATTAGCCAAATGCTAATAACAATTAGCTACATGTTATTAATGATTATCTAAGTGCAATAACATATGCTAGAAATGCTTACTAAGTTTTAGGATTTGATCAAACATGTAAATGGTTGTTGCTAGATCGGATATGGTTGCGACCGGAAGTTAACAAGAATTATTTGTATTATTTATAAAATTTCCCATTTATTGTATTTTTTAACGCCTACCCCCACCCTAACCCTAAACCCAACCATCACAGTAACGTAAAAACAGTAGTTGTACCGAGTATTATTTATGCTATCTATTAAATTACCCAATAAATTGTATTTTTTTACGCCTACCCCCACCCCAACCCTAAACCTAACCGTCACAGTCCTGTTAAAATATTAATTATTGTTATACAGTGTCATAAAAAAATGCTGCCATGTTGATGTGCATATCGCACTTCCGGACGGCCGTGTATCCGATCTAGACTTTACCCATGTAAATGAGGGTTGCTTTTTAGCAACCCAGTTTACATTAGCAACTGGTTAGCAACCAACTAGCAATGCTATAAACATTTCAGCAACTGCCTAGCAACCTTTTTGCTTCCTGCCAATTGCCATTCCCAGTCCTAGCGCAGTCATGCTGTCTTTCTCAAGCCAACATCAAAGTTCGTCAACGGACTTTAGGTTGTATTTACTATACTGATACTTTACTACGCTGTAAAACATATCTGTTAAATACAGTTTCCGTATTTTGTGTTTTCTGCTTATTTACAATGATGATAGTATAATAGAAAAGCATTATGAGAGCTTCATCTCTGCTTTGTTGTCTTTCGATGTTAAAAATTCAACTCTACAGTTTAACAAAGTGACTTTGATTTGCATTTTAGTAGTTTAAAATAATGTAAAAAACATTTATATAGAGATAAATAAATCTGTAAAATAACAGAAAATATACTGGCAGGTTACTACAAGGTTTTGTACCATAATATACAACATCAACCTAGACAATACATCACTTTAAACTATTAAAATGTTATTAAAAGTCACTTTTTCAAACTTTTCAAGGTTGAAAGTTGTTAGAAGAAAGAACAAGGTCCCATAATGCAATTCAAAAGCATAAATAAATGAGGAAAAATCCAAATATAAAAGCATGAATCAGAAAAAATGAAAAAAAAAGCTAATTTCCGGATATTTTTACAGTGTAATTATCATATTTAAACATCGCATTTTATCAAATCTGTAATAAAAAATAAAATGTTTGCAGTTCTTGATGAAATACTGTGGAAGTATCAATAAAAACTTTTTTTTTTTCCAATGTCTTCCAATATCCTCCCAAAAAAGTCTTAAAAGACCATCATCTCAGTGTGCAGTGCAGTGCGCAGTAAATCTGCACTGTTTTTACCTGCTGCAAGAGTCGAAACTAAAATGATCCCCCTTGCTAAACCTGCCTGGCCACAGATATCAGCAGGAACACTTTCAGCCTGTTCCTCGTTCACATGAGCTCTTACCGTTCTGTAGTTCTCGCAGGACGTCCTGCTGTGGCGCCTCTCCGGGATGAACATCCGCAGATTCAGAGCCATAACAAGGCTTTCACAGGTGAAGCGAGCTCATAAAACACTGAAGCCCTGAGGACGGCCTGCTTGCAACATTCACGCCTGTAATCAAGTCAGCCGAGTGCAGGATAATTTTAGTGGTGCAATGCATTCTGGAGGATCACAGAGAAACTCTTGCTTAAGATACACCTCGCTTTAAGTGTCAAATGCCAAGACTCAAATACATCAGATTGTTACTGCTTTGGCTGGTGAAAAAAAAGGAAATAAAAATGAATGTATTACACTGTAAAACATTATAGCCCAATTAATTTGTTTTAAATGACATTTTCTCTTTAATCCAAATTATCTTTTGGATATTGAACTCAAAATTATGAGTTTTCTTGAACTGATAATGTAACATAGTAAGTTGTTTTAACTCAGAGAATTCATTTGAAACAATAAATGAACATTAGTTAAATATCTTGTGAAACTCGACATCTTAAGTTGAAATGAAGAATCTCCCTAAGTTGAGTTGATTCACATTTTCAAGGCCGCTGTTGAACTTGAGTTTGTAAGTTTAACCAATGTAAAACGTTTTACAGTGTCATTTCAGTTTCTATTGAATATGAATTAGAAATATATATATATATATTATTCATTCATTCATTTTCTTTTCGACTTAATCTCTTTATTAAACTGGGGTCGCCACAGCGGAATGAACTGCCAACGTATCCAGCATATGTTTTACGCAGCGGATGCCCTTCCAGCTAACACCCATAGACTCTTATTCACACACATACACTACGGACAATGTTAGCTTACCAAATTTACCTATAGCGCATGTCTTTGGACTGTGGGGGGAAACCAGAGCACCTGGGAGAACTCCACACAGAAATGCCAACTGACCCAGCCGAGGCTCGAACCAGCGACCTTCTTGCTGTGAGACAATTGTGCTATACCCACTGCGGCACCGCAACGTCATAATAACAAATAAAAAATAACAAATAAAGAATGCTTTAAATATGAAGTTTGATTCTACTGAGTAAACTTTGAATTAACATGTATTTCTTAATTTTATGTGTATTACTAATTTGCACACAACCATATTTAAAATAAGTACTAAATTATTATCGCTACAAGAATAAATTATGATTCTTATGAATAAACTGACATTCTGAATAAAACATAAATAATCATTGTTATGATTATTACATTGATTTTTACAACTTTTTATTGTAAAGATTATTAAAATGATTACACAACTCCAATATAATATGACTTGGATAGGAATTAATGATTGCAAATAAATGTATTTTCTTGACTGTTTAGGAATAAACTATGTTCTCTAAAAATTAAATAAATTTACTGAACAAACTTAATTTCACACTATAAAATATGCACTTTAAAAAAACACTGGATTGTTTTTAAGCAATTTTTTGGGAGTTTAATATAAACAGAATCATAGGTCGGGATAAAGTGTTATTTAAAATAGCCCAATGGTAGGAATTAATGGTTGGAAATAAATATATTGTCCTGACTGTTTAAGAATAAACTTAATTCCCTAAAAAATTAAATATGATTTTTCTAAACAAACTTTATTTCAGACTATAAAATATGCATTTTAAAAAAAACTGTGGATTGTTTTAAAGCAATTTGTGGGTTTAATATAGACAGTATATGTAGGTTAAAAATGTTATTTGAAATCAATTTAAAATAACCCAACAGTTGCGTTTGTCCATATTTGACCTATATTTGGTTTAAACAACCCAGTATTTTTGGCAATGTATAAACTTGTTTTTATATTAC
Organism: Danio kyathit; assembly: GCA_903798195.1. Lineage (NCBI taxonomy): Eukaryota > Metazoa > Chordata > Actinopteri > Cypriniformes > Danionidae > Danio > Danio kyathit. The sequence goes on along the minus strand of LR812525.1, from coordinate 20,475,040 downwards.
ATCAATAATATCCAAAAATTTGTATTTATAATAATAGTTCCATATTCCAACGGTTGTGTTTGTCCATATTTTTGTGTTTTGTCCATTTTTTTTGTGTTTTGTCCATATTTTATTATTTGTACATATTTGAAAAATATTATATTACATCAATAATAATCCAAAATCTGTATTTAAAATAATAGTTATTTTTTTCCCCAAATCCTTTGGTATTTGTGAAAACATCATTATTATAACAAGTAAATCCTTAATTTCCTTCCCTATATATTCCTCTTAGTGTCTCACAAATCGTTCCCAATTCCTTTCTTCTGAACAATTCTGTCTTCTTAAGTCTTATGATCTTATGACTGACCCAAATACCAACAAGTGCAAACTTTGTAGCCAAAATACAGAGATTATAGTCAAGACCAATGCTTCTATTTCTGCTTCAGTCACTAAAAACACTTGTAGCTGATGTCAGTCTCTAAAGTAAAAAAACTGCCCTGTTCACACACACATAGAGTGTACACATACACTGAGTATGTGTGAGGTCTGACGGCTGTTCGAGAGCTGCTGACAACAAGCAGGAATGTGTGTTTGAGTGGTGAGAAGAGTGACGGATGGTTCACATCACACCTCTCCACCCCCCCTTTACACACACACACACACTCGAGAAACCATCCATAGCTACAAGACCCTTGAGTCAAGACCTGCCAACATAAGTGTATTGACCACAGCTGAACAATGCAGAAAATGAAGTTAAAATCATGAGATACAGGTATAAAAGTGGAATGTACTGAAAAATCCAGTGAGGGAAATAAGTATTAATCACACTGTGATTTTTCAAAATCTCCTACTTAGAAATCATGGAGGGGTCTGGAATTTTCAGCATAATTGCAATTCAACTGTGAGAGACAGAATCTAAAAAAATAATCAGGAAATCACAATCACATTTTTTAACAATTTATTTGTAAATTACTGTGTGAAATAAGTATTTGATCACTTGAGTCAAGCATTTTAAATATTTAGTACAGAAGCCTTTGTTAACAATTACAGAGGTCAAAGGGTTCCTGTAGTTCTTCACCAGGTTTGCACACACTGAAGGAGGGATTTTGTCGCTGAGCAACATGAAGTTTCAGCTCCCTCCAAAGATTTTCTATTGGATTTAGATCTGGAGACTGGCTAGACCACTCCAAAACCTTGTTATGCTTCTTACGAAGCCACTCCTTGATTTTCTTGGCTGTGTGCTTTGGGTCATTGTCATGTTGGAAGACCCAGCCACGACCCATCTTTAATGCTCTGACTGAGGGAAGGAGGTTTTTGTTCAATATCTCACAACACATGGCCACGTTCATCCTCTCCTTAATACAGTGCAGTCATTCTGTCCCCTGTGCAGAAAAACACCCCAGAGCATGATGCTTCCAGCCCCATGCTTCACTGTAGGTATGGTATTATTGGGATGATACACATCATTCTTCTTCCTCCAAATTCGGTGAGTAGAGTTAAGACCAAAAAGTTTTACTTTGGTCTCATCTGATCACAGGACTTTCTCCCATGAATACTCTGGACCATCCAGATGGTCCCTGGCAAACTTCAGATGGGTCTTGACATGGGCTAACTTAAGCAGGGGAACCTTCCATGCGATGCATGGTTTTAAAACATGACATCTTACTGTATTACTGATAGTACCCTTGAAAACGGTGGTCCTAGCTCTCTTCACGGCATTGATCAGCTCCTCCCACATAATTCTGGATTGATTCTAGACCATTCTTGGCATCATTAATACCCCACGAGGAGAGATCTTCCGTGGGGCCCCAGTCTGAAGGACATTGACAGTCATCATTAGCCTCTTCCATTTTCTGACAATTGCTCCAACAGTTGCTCTTTCTTGGCAATTGCCCCATAGCAGTTTCAGCTTTATGAAAGTCTACAATTTCATCTCTTGTGTCTTTTGACAGCTCTTCGGTTTTGGCCATGTTGCTACTTAGACTTTTGACTGATTGTGGGGTGCATAGGTGTCTTGACAGCCATAGGTGTTATGACAGCTAGTGACCTCAAACAAGTGCTACTAAATTAGAATCATGAGCAGAGTGTAGCTGGACTATTTTAAAGCAAAATAACAGGTCTTTGAGGGTCAGAAATTTGGCTGAAACGCAAGTGATCAAATACTTATTTCACACAGTAATTTACAAATAAATTGTTAAAGTCATACAATGTGATTTCTGCATTTTTATTTTTAGATTCTGTCTCTCACAGTGGAATTGCACCTATACTGAAAATTCTAGACCCCTCCATGATTTCTAAGTAGGAGATCTTGAAAAATCACAGTGTGATTAAATACTTATTTCCCTCACTGTATGCGAAATGTCACAGAATTTGGACAATTTTGGAGGAAAGCATCACATGTGTGAATCTTAAACCTCAATAAACACTATTAAATAAGAATTGCGCTGGAGTATGTGTCTGTTTGAATAAACACTGCAGTTTTATAATACATTTAAGCTAGTGCTTTTTAACAATTAATCGTGATTAATCACGAGCAAAATAAGTTTGTATTTAAATAACATATGGATGTTCTGTGTGTGTTTATTATGTAGATATAAATGCACACATACTGTATACATATATGCTTTAGAAATATTTACATACATATTAAAATTTATACATATTTTATATATTGTTTTGATGATATGGATGGACGGATGGATGGATAAATGGATGGATGGATGGATGGATGTCAGGCACTGACGTGACCTGCTGGACCATCAGAACAGGGCCAATTAATATTAATGACCCTTCCAAATATGGTCAAAACTGAGCTTTTCATTCTAGAGGTTTTAAACTGGGTTATAAATGAGCATACACAACCATTTATAGATAATTTCACACTTTCCTAAGCCACATACACAACACAGGCTCATTCTGAAAACGTATTCCCGTGGACGTTTCTGGAGACCGCAAATTATGTAGCCGGAGGTATGTATGGCTTCATTTCATTTAGTTTTTTAATTATTTTTTTTTTAAACAAATACTACGGGGCGGTATGACGCCATTCCTTTTCGCGCTTACCTCCGTGTGGAGGGCTTTCCCGCCGCAATCAGTTTGTCCCGTTAGCAAGTCGTGTACGTCGGCAGACTTGAGATGCAGAGAGGAGTTGTCCACAAAGACGACGACGGCGTTCGAGTCCGGGGAAGAGCGGTTCTAGAAATCAGGTAAGACAAAAACAGAATCCAAAAAAATAAAATGAACAAGTCAATAACAGGGTGAGAATGTGGTAAAATCCGAAAACATGGTAAAAATCAGACAAGGGCTTTTCTTTTTCTGGACGGCTTTTGTAAACCATTGGATGGATTTAGGGAAAGAAAGTGGGTGGGCGGGTCAATTGATAAAATTGGTTGGGTGTAGGGAAGGAGGAGGGTGGGTCAGTCGATTGGATAGGTCGGCCGGCCTTTAAGTCAAACAGACAGTCGGTCGACAGCGGCCTCTGGTGGGTTTACGTGAGAACAGCAGGTGCGAACGGCACTCGCAAGAGAAATTTGAGACATGAAAAAGTGCACACGGCGGCCACAACAAAAACTGCAAAAATACGTACCTCCCGGGACGTATTTCGCAGTCTCCAAGAAACGTCCACGGGACTACGTTTTCAGAATGAGCCTGGGTTGCACATACAGCAGGGAAAATAAGTATTGAACACATCATGTTTTTTTCCTGGGTATAATATTTCTAAAGGAGCTGTTGACATGGAATTAAACCAGATTTTGCTAAAAAAAAATAAATAAATAAAAAAAAATAATAATAAATAAATAAATAAATAAATAAATAAATAAATAAATAAATAAAATAAAATAAAATAAAATAAAATAAAATAAAATAAAATAAAATAAAACAAAAACAATCTGAACAATGAGTGATGTGTAATAACAATAAAATGACACAAGGAGAAAGTACTGCACTACTGAAACGTTTTTAATACTTTATATAAAAGGCTTTTTTGGTGTTTTTCACAGACTTCAACAGAGTGTAAAAATCTTGATGGTTCTGTGGGTCTCGTCTATTAAATCTGATCTTTATTTTGTATTTTCTATCGGATCCTCCTGCTAATGTAGATGTTGGAAAGAAGCAGCTAATAATATTCATTTACACTGAGAAATGGCGGAGGGTTGCTGAAGAACTACTGAAAGATTTCAGCTGCTGTCTGGGCTTTCACTGCCTTTCTACACCTCCCTTCATGCATTCAATACTTTCTCCCTGCGTTATTTAATTTTTTTATTACGCATAACTTAATTTGTAAACTAATTTGATTTCTTTTCTTTGCATATATGGATTTCTTTGGTTGTTGCCAACATCGGGGGGAAATTTCAATTCAACGGCACCTTTAGAAATATGTTTTCTGAGAAAAACGTGAAGTGACTTATTATTTCCACCCGCTGTACCTACTATTTAGATATCAGAGAACAATTTAACAAACTGAGTCAATGCACTCTGAGTATTATGACTCTTTAAAACCATGAATTTAACCATCAAAACCTTTTTAAGTTGGAAAATAAAATACCATTAAATAAAATAAGCAGCATTTGGTCTTTCTCAAACAAATAGCACTGAACAGACAGGCCTAGCTAACATAAAATCAAATTTACCATATTAAAGCATGAAGTTGTAGCTCAGCCTGTGTTGTGTCAGCAGTGGTGTAAAGTGAGAAACTCTTCTCTGGAGTGTCTCCATTAAAGCTCTAATCTAATAATGCACACGGCCAGACACACGGATCGCAGATGTCTCATTTATTTTACACTCCTCTCGTCTTAACCGCCCAACAAATTCGATTTCTAAAGCAAACGTATTCTTTCCCTCAGAAAAGCTTTCCCGGTCACTCCAACTTGACCTTAATGTTCTTTATCTTGAGTGAAAAAGACTCTACATGCTGGACCCTGGCTTATCATCAAGAACAATCTATATGAAATCCATCAATCCATTCATAAATTAAATGCATACTACAGCGCCGATCAAAAGTTTGAGGTCAGATAAAGAAAAAAAAAAAAGAAATTGGCATTTTTATTCAGCAAGGACGTGTTCAATAAATCTGAAAGTGACAATAAAATAATTTCTAAAGAAATGATCACAACAATTCAGATGTGACAAAGGAATAAATTACATTAAAAATTATAATTTATAGAATTAAAATAATCTTTTTTTTATTTAATTTTTTTATTATATTAAAAAGTTAAATTCAAATAAATTAAATTAAGTAATATTTCACAAATATTTTCTTTTTATATTTTTAAACATATTTCTTTAATTTACAGCTCTTTTAACTAAAGCCTTGTAAAATGAAAGCATCAAAATGTCTTAAATTCAACTTATTAAATTTATAATTTTTTAAAAGATTAATTAAATCTTTCAAAATATATTTTAGTTATATTAAAAATATAGTTCAATTCGAATAGAAAATAACTTTTCTAAATGAAGTAATTTTTCACAAATATTTTCTTTTTAACATTTTTAAGCATATTTCTTTAATTAATTCCCATAACTACAGCCTCGTTGTAACACGAAGGCATTAAAATGTCTTAAGTTTAAATTCTTTTATTATTATTATTATTATTATTATTATTGTTTATAATTTATAAATTAAATTTTTTTTAATGTTGAATTCAAATAGAAAATAACTTTTTTAAATGAAGTAATTTTTTACAAATATTTACTTTTTAATATTTTCAAATATATTTCTTTATTTTAATCTAATAACTACAGCCTTGTTGTAACATGAAAGCATTAAAAAGCCTTAAATTCCCTTTTTATTTATTTATTATTATTATTTTTACATATGCCATAGACAGATTTTGTGACGGTTTTAGGATATTTTCATCTGACCATAAACAAAGATTAACAATAAATGCTCCAGATATATGGAAAATGATCTGCTTTCCTGAGAGCTGGTGATAAAGTGAAGGTGTGGACAGCAGAGAAAGTGAATGAGCACTGATTGATTCTGAAGGTCAAGCATCATAAGGAGGAGAGTCAAGCTGAAGTGAGGAGTGTAATCAATCATATTGTCATGGTGACAGAGAGAACACCGCTTTCCATTGGCAGATATGCCTCCATCAAGTATTTGATACATCACTTGAAATAGAAATGCCTGAATTAACCAGAATAATTAAAAATGTAAATTGCCTAAATCTGGATCTCTTTAATTTCCTGCCAGTTCTCTATACATAAAGACAACACAATAAAGCAACGAAAATAACAGCACTATACGGTAAAGGATCAAATCAGCAAACCAATATTTTATTTTATGCATGTTTTGTTTTAAAAATAACTGTTTTTTTTTTTTTTTTTCTGAAGACAGATAAACATAGTAATGAAAGCATTTGGATGTCATAGATCAATACTTTTATTTAGCTATTTTAAGACTGGGTTCAAAAAAGTCAGTTTGTACATAAAATTTTGCTCAAATTACAGCAAGGAGAAAAAAAATCATTCGATTTGATCATTATTTTATAATTGCAAGGCCAGAAATATTAAAGTGAGTGGACCTTGGTAAAACAGTGTAGATCTAAATGTCTACTCTCAAACTAAAGTACATTATTTTACAATACGGTATTACTGTAATTTACTTGGAAGAAGAGAAAGGTCATAAATATAGAAGGTTTGGTGGGTATTGTGTTTAGTAGTGGTGTAATGGATCACAAATTCCACGATTCGAATAACATTAGTATTTCGAGTCATGAATCAGACCTTTTTTTGATCAGCAAAATGGGGAGGAGACAAATGTCATTTGCTTTCCATTTATTACAAAAACAATAAAAGCTACTGCAAGAAAATTTTGATTTTAGCAAACCCAAAATCTGTCATTTGAATACAATTAAAAATAAATACAAGTAAAAATCAAGTTATTTACAGTAAGACTAAATGTGGGACTATTTTACATTAAAAGCACTTGGATTTGATTGATTGCTCAAGTTTTGCATTCACCATATAATACAAACAGGAAGATCAGTGCATATTAAACATTTTTTTCCGCATTAAAATATGTATTTTTCAAACATTAGCATAAATGTGTATCATTTGAGCAAATATTGTCATGTATGTAGAATGGTTTTTCTTTCCCACAAAACAAAAACAACGCAATCTCACAGCTTTTTGATTTAGTGGCTAATTTGTATGAATTTGTACATTCTCATTCGTACAATTTTGTATGATTTGCTCATCTTCCAATGACGATTGGGGTTAAGGGTGGCGATTGGGGGAGATATGCCTTCTGTTAAAAATGTTCATAATAATAAAATTGTATAAATACATTTCCTTAATAGTTATGTTTCCTCAAGGGATTGTAGTGACTTAAACATACACACAAACTACTTTGTGTATCATTTGATTGTGTGAACTGGACGTCAAGTCAAAGCCTCCACACCGAAATTGGACAATTATTTAATGAAATCTGATTACTTTAGAAATCCTTCTTAATTTTTCAAACCAATGATGACCATAAAAACACTTTTAGCTCCCTAAAATAGTTCAAATAAAAAGACGGTTTAATTATTTAATAATAAAGAGGTTTAATGGTGTATTAATCACACACTGATGTTGTGTGTCTGTGTATAAAACTGTTAAAGAACAAACCAGTGTTGGTCATTATCTATAACTAGGGCAGTCATTGTTACAAAGATGAATAGATCTATTACTCACAGATACTGTAGAAAATGAACAGCACAGATGATCTGTGGGAAATCTTTGCTTTTGTCCTGGTTATTATTATTTTGCTAATGCACAAAAATCTGTAGTTGTAGCATTTTTCTAACCACACTGGGTGATTTTTGTTCTTGAACTCACTTCTTATTTAAGCACATTTATACTTAATTTTTTTCCACTTTAGATCTTTTGCCACTTTGCATATAAAGGGAATGCAGTTTGATTAAGAATGTTTGGATATTAATAAAGAAAAATATTTAAATATGCTTATTTTTTGCAGTGAAACAGCAGATTTTCAGGAGGATATTTCAGGATTCAACTAAATAATCAGAAAGAAATTGCAGACAATTAAAGCTTCTCATCTCCACTGTGAAAATAAAGAAACATACATTATTATCTTCTGAGAACTGAAAACAACAGTCCCATTATGATAACTCAAAGAGACGTGCTTCATCAGTCTGAAGGCTTTCTGTAAATGCTGCAGAAAGGTTTTGTCTTTAGTTTTCTCATGCTCTGCTCTCTGCGTCTCTGCCGTGACCCCTAAACCGTAATTATACTCCCCGCGTGACCTAAAAGTGCCCCGCTTTTAAGTGTTTTCCCTCAGCCTGTGATCAGATTTCGGTCTAGTTAAATTAGCCGTCCTCTCACCCATCAGGGAAAGGAAACCACAATTCCTGGAGGAGAATGGACCATTTTAGACCGTTACCACACAAAAGCCTGAAGATGACAGAAGAAAGAGACATGGCCGATTGCATTTACTCCAGACTCAGAAATGGACACTTAAAAATGTGCTGAACTATAATAGGCTAAACTAGCATATTAGCATTCTATAAATGAATCCTGATTGATAGTAAGCTGGCAACATAAAAATGTGACTAAATATGTGCTTTTTATATATTTATTTACACAACAGTTCTGTCTGGTTCTTGAATCTGATTTGCTGATAGCCGTGAGATATTAAAGCAATATCAGCACTCCTACAGTCTCTTCACCTTTGTATATTACTCCGCCCATATAGGGCTAAAAAGGGACTAAACAACTTACTACAGTTTGACAAATATTGCAGCTGTTGGACAACATAATATCCTTTTTAAGTTTTTTTTTAGGCGAGAATGTAGCTGTTTAGGTTGCAACTATGCAGTTTATTTATAAGGATAATGCCTATTTTAAAATATGTATGATTTCGGAGATTTAGCGCATTGGCTGTCATCTGCCTGTCCTCAGCCTGAGCAGAGCAAAGACGGTTGATGCTCCACCACAAGATGGCGACAGAGACCGCATACTAAGTACTTAGGGGAGAAAAATTCTGTAAATTTCAAACTACACTTGATCAAATCCTTATAAATCAGGTAAGTGACATTCTAAGTCGATCTCTCTCTTTTGTATTTTGTAGTGCTCCATTTATACCATTGTAATTTGGTAGTGTTTGCTTTGCTTTGGCTTTTTTTGGGGTTAATTATTGTGATAACCCCAATTGCAACAGAGAAATACTGGGAAATCTCTGTAGACTGATGGCATTTCATGCAGTTCAGCTTTATAATTTTTAAATGTGATCTTTATAAAAAATCACTTTACATAATATGCTATAGAATCATTCAAGTACTACAGTAGCTCTGTATAAACGCAATATCACACACACACACACACACGCACATATATATATATATATATATATATATATATATATATATATATATATATATATATATATATATATATATATATATATATATATATATAAGATTATTATTATTATTATTTGTATTTTTTAAACCAATTTAGTTTATTGGTTATTAGTCACAAAACACAAAAATAAATACAGACATAATTATTGGGCCGAATACTAATATTACAAGAAAAATAATTAAACAACACAATACATAAAAAAATATAATATATAAATAATACAATACAATAATAATACAATACAATAATAATAATAATAATAATAATAATAATAATATTAATACATTTTATTTGTGATGTGCTTTTCTTAAACTCAAATAATAACAAATTTAAAAATGCTGAAATTTACAAGCTTGCATAAAATCCCAGTATGAAGCCATTTTATAATTAAATAAACAACATAATACAATAAAAAAATTATTAATATTGACCTAAAGAGTTAGACAGAATCTGCCGACTTTGTTTTTGTTTAACAAAATCTGCTATTATAAGCAGAAGGATTTTTTAGAGTATAAGAACTAAAAACATAACACAAGAAGAAAAACATTTATTTATAACTTTTAATCAAGGTTTGCATATTACATTACAAAAATGTTGCATGCAACATTACAAAAAATAATATAAAAAAAAATTAAGTAAACAAATAGACTGAACGATAGGCTCAAAAATGTATTTATTTAAGTTCCATGTGGGTCTATAAATGATGACAATGCAGGCAATTTACATATACAAGAATTGTATTTTATTTTTTATAGTTTTTAGACTTTTAATATTAGCCTTTATAATCCATTTGGCTTTGTGCTGTAACTTCTTAACATTAAAAAGATATAATAAATAAATATAAAGATATATTTATAAAGATATAAATAAAGATATAAATAAATGTACAACAAAGAGCATAGCATACACTCACAAAATGTCAGTTCCAGTTTGTTCAAACTACTTACTTAAAATGAGCTGAAACAACACAATTCTTGAGGGGTTTCAACTTAATTCAATTCACTTATATTTGTAACAACTAATAAATTAATCTAATCCCTAACAAATCAATTGTGTGGAACCCAGCATTTTTTACAGTGTACAAAATAAAAGAAACAATTAATTAAACACAGGAAACAAATAATAAAAAACGAGTTAACACAAAGTTAAAATTAGAAACACAAGTGGACTGGTGAAGTGTTTTCGTGTGTGTGTTTTTCTGCTGGTGTCCGCCGTCAGCACAAGCACTTGAAGTGGCTTTGGCCTTGTGTTAACATGACAATCTCCAAGAGCAGCCCTTGACTTCTGTTCATCAAACATTAGATTGATGTGAGTGCCGCCAAATGCGACCTCTTGGCCCCGCTGGGATTAAGAGCCGCATTCAGACCAAACAGAACACAGGAAACGTTTCGCACAAGTGCTTCTTTCAAGATGAAGAACTCGACACGTTTCTCCAGCGAGAGCTCAACGCCATCTGCGCAAAAAGCGGAGCGCGCCACTCCAGCCGTCCTTCTCATAATAAACACTACACTTTTAGTTGCAGCATATTCACACACACACAAACACACGCCATCTGCAGGGATAAGGCTATGATACACATCAAGACTGAAATGGAGACATCAGATATCCATGTTTTTCAGCATGTGATGAATAGTTTTTGAAATTATGGGTTGCACTTCCTGTTTGGGTGACTTACGTTTAAATGAACTGAAACAAATCACTTCAGTTATAATAAGTAGGTTGTGCTTTAAATAATAAATATACATAATGTATAATTTGTACATACAAAACTACCAACCAATAAACTACAATATGTTCAAAACTCTTTCCCAGAGATGGGTTGCGGCTGGAAGGGCATCCGCTGCGTGAAAACGTGCTGGATAAGTTGGCGGTTCATTCCGCTGTGGCGACCCCGGATAAATAAAGGGACTAAGCCGAAAAGAAAATGAATGAATGAATGAAAGTTCAAAAATCAGCGGCCAGAATTCTGACAGGGACCAAAATCAAAGACCACGTTCCTGCGGTTTTAAAATCTCTCCATTGGCTACCAGTCAGATTCCATATTGATTTTAAAATCCTTATGCTCACATACAAGGCCCTGCATGGTTTGGCTCCACATTATCTGTCTGAACTTTTAACACGGTACTCCCCTTCATGTGACCTTTGTTCCTCCGACTATGGTCTTCTAACAGTTCCCCCTATTTGTCTGTGCTCTATGGGTGACCAGGCTTTCTCTTGCCTAACTCAGAGGCTCTGAAACTCTCTCCCTTATGACATTAGACACACTGAATCTTTTAGATTGTTTAAAACACACTATTTCATATTATTATTATTATTATTATTATTATTATTATTATTATTATTATTATTATTATTATTATTATACACTCTAAAGCCTGGTTTATACTTCTGCGTCAAGTAATCGGCGTGACCCACGGCGCATGCAACGCGCGTAGCTGTGCATTCATACTTCTGTGCGCTGTTTTTGTTGCTCTGCAATAACACTTCCGAAACGCTAGCTGGCTGTGAGGTGTTTATGTTCCTCTGTGTTGAGTTTCTTCGCTGGTGTTTTGTTTTTTCTGAACGCTTCCTTGATGTACAAGTGGTTCAAACTCACTCATTTTGAGGCAGGAACCGGCGGACGTGTAACAACTTTAACCATGAGGTAAACACAAAACAAAACTTTCCATCCGGAGCTACTTCATGGGACTGGACACTTGTAAACACTCGCTCCATCAGGCTCGCGCGGCTCTCGATCCCACCCACACTCGTCAGCGCTACAAAGCCGACCAATCACAGAACTTACGCTACGCGTCATTGTGAAGTGTAGTCAAATTTTTTGAAAGATGCGCATCAGCGACGGTGAGGGCTATGCGTCCACACGTAGGCCGCGCCGTAGCATACAAGTGCGCTTGACGCAGAAGTGTAAATCAGCCTTAAGGCTACACGATATTGGAAAAATCCGACGTTGCAATATTTTGTTCTTCTGTGAATTGTATTGCAATATGAATACAATTTGACCAGATGGCTTAAGTAGTGCTATTTGGAAATAAATCATTAATTCTAGATTGATTTGCGTGACTCTAGGGGAGTGAATGTTTTAAAAATGCATTAAAATATAGTTAACAAATTACAAGTGCAGGTGAACACAAGAGAGCAAAGATACAAGTGAAATGCCACAGCCATATCACCCCGCAGCTCAAGACTGGTTACTCACTGAAGCTAAGCAGGGCTGAGCCTGGTCAGTACCAGGATGGGAGACCACATGGGAAAACCAGTTTGCTGTTGGAAGTAGTGTTAATGAGGCCAGCAGGTGGTGCAGTCTGCAGTCTGCGTGAGTCCTAATGCCCCAGTATAGTGAAGGGGACACCACACTGTCAGTGAGCGCTGTCTTTTAGATGAGACGTTAAACTAAAAAATAAAAAAAAAATTAAAAATCCAATGGCACTTTTCGTAAGGTGTAACCCCGGCGTCCTAGCCAAATTCCCTCCATCTGCCCTTACTGATGGCCTCCCAATCATCCCCATTAACTGAATTGGCTCTATCACTGTCTCTCCACTCCTCCAATAGCTGTTTTGTGGTGAGCACACTGGTGCCATTGTCCTGTGGCTGCTGTCACATCATCCAAGTGGATGCTGCACACTGGTGGTGTAGAGAGAACCTCCCTCATGGTTGTGAAGCGCTTTGGGTGTATGGCCATACAGGATAAATAATCAAATAAATTATCAAAATAACATTTAACAGTCTTAATTGTTTAAATAGTTCAATAATAATAATTCAACTGCGGCTCCAGGTCAATTACCATTCCAGACTCCATATTGCATATCCTGTGAGGTGACTACTGCGAATGTGCATATTGTGATATTAATTCTGAAATGATATATTGTGCAGCCCTAATACACTAAAACTTGCTGGGCTGTTTCAACCCAATTCTGGGTGTAATATGGACTAAATCAACTGCTGGGTTAATTTTTTTAAATCAAATTTATAGGAACAAATCTATCCAAATGTTTCTGTCACGTGCGGGAGCGAGTCGAGGGACAACAAAGGTAAGGATCCAGGTGCAGGTTTAGTAAGAATAGTTGTGCAAGCAGGCAATGGTCAATACAGGAGTTGCTGGTACATACGGACAATCCAAGGCATAGTCATCAAGTAGGCATGAGGTTAAAATAGGTGTCGATTAGGGATGGCTGACGTGAAACTGACATTTCAGCACAGTGTCGAGATCCTGAAACGCAAGTGTTTTAATACACTGCATCGAAGTAAGATCCGAAACACCCAGGTCACTTGACTAAAGTGTTTCAAAAGACCAGGTCACTTGACTAAACCTATTCAAAGCATCTGTCATTTCAGAAGCATTTCAAGACCTGGCAAATCTGCGTTTGACTGACAGGGTCGAGAAAAAAAACCTGTATCTCATGTAGCCTAGTGGAGCTTACGCGTGCACAGAGTAACTGTGCTGCAAATGACCCCCGACTTGAACAAATATTCTGAAATTGTTACTAGATGTATTTTAATAATACTACTTTTTTATAACCAAAATAAAACATATTTATTTACAAAGTGTTCATGGATGTCAGACCAATGTTAAAACAAAACACGCTACAAGAACAGAGCATTTAAAAACATCTATAGCTGCATCACCCTGGATTTGAACCCATTATCTCAGCAAGGTAGTCTCACCGCTTCACTAAATCACTTGAATCCTTAACTCTACAACGTGGTGTTCAATTTGCTTACCTGTTTCTTTGCTGAAGCTGTTCCAGGGCAATACATTACAAAATGACCACTAGATGTCACTGAAGAGATGGGTTTCAAAACATTTCAAAGCTTCGCGGCAGGCAAAACAAATAGCAACACAAACACTAACAAACAGCAAGAACAAGCAAAGACAGCAAGCAAAATTGAACTGGTGTATCAATTGTGTACAAGTAGTCCGAATGATCAGCGATAACAAATTTCAGCTGTGTGTGTCATCAGTGGTGATAGGAAACTGGTGTGTGTAAAAGGGCATGATGGGATTTGTAGTTCGTTAATGTGGCAGTTTTGTTTTGTCTATATTTGACCCAATTGGGGTTTAAATAACCCAGCATTTCTTAGAATGAATCTGTCCTAAAATTTCTCTGCAGCATATATATTTAATATCTGTACATAATATTGTTGTTGTTGTTTTTTTTAGCATTCTGGGGTTATTAATGACCTGCTGAAAGTATTTTGTCAATTCAAAAAATAATGTTTGGATGAACTGTATGGGGAACAATGACACCTCATTGTACACAGAATTTAAAAACAATTTACAGATTGTTTACAGTTTAAACGTAAATACTCTTATAATTTGTGCAAAGCATCATGGGACACAGGGAAAAGGTGGATGACAGACATGCTGATGGGAGTCTGACGTCGCAGTGGGACATTAAACACCATTAACTAGTCGTCACCTTCAACCACCAGACAGCTGTCTACTCCGACTGTGCTCTATGAATAATAAGAGATCTGATAGAAATGATTGCTCCCTCTTGGTATGCTGAAATATGAGATTTGTAGACGTTTTCTGGAGTCTTCTAACTACGCTATAACTTATAAAACTTGCATTATACCTCTGTATCAATGGAATGTTCATTTTAACACTAAAGTAATTTTGGAAAAAAAATAAGAGTAGCAAGCCAGTTAGCATGTGCTTGTCATGTGGGCGGTGATTCAAATTCAGCTTGTACACTAGAGCTAAATGCGAGATTGCAAAATATTCTCTTTTTAATCAATTCCGAGCTTAGTTTTTAATGACACATGACGCTTTAGGCTAGTTTTTAACAGTAGATGGCGCTCTAGGATAGTTTGTTTTACAGTAGAAGGCACTCTAGGCTAGTTTTTAACAGTAAATGGCACTCTATGCTAGTTTGTTTTACAGTAGATGGCGCTCTAGGCTAGTTTTTAACAGCAGATGGTGCTCTAGTATATTCTTTAACAGTAGAGTATACTTAATGCTAGTTTTTAACAGCAGATGGCACTCTTAGTCTAGTTTTTAACTGCAGAAGGTGCTCTTGGCTAATTTTTTTTAACAGTAGATGGCGCTTTAGTCTACTTTTTTAACAGAAGACAAAGCTCTAGGCTAGTTTTTAAACAGCAGATGTACTCTAGGATCGTTTTTAACAGAAGATGGCGCTCTAGGCTAGTTTTAAACAGCAGATGGTGCTTTAGTACATTCTTTAACAATAGAGGACACTCAAGGCTAGTTTTTTTAACAGTAGATGGCTCTCTAGGCTAGTTTTTTAACACTAGATGGTGCTCTAGGATAGTTTTTAAACACTAGATGGTTCTATAGGACAGTTTTTTAACACTGGATGGTGCTCTAGGATAGTTTTTAACCATAGAAGGTGCTCTAGGCTATTTTTTTTAACAGTAAATGGCACTCTAGGCAGTTTTTTTTAACAGCAGACTAAGCTCTAGCTTCACTTTTAAACAAAAGATGTGCTCTAGGTGAGTTTTAAACAGCATATGCACTCTAGGCTGGTATTTAACAGTAGATGGCACTCTAGGGTAGCTTTTTTTAACAGCAGACAGTACACTAGGCTAGTTTTTTTTACCAGTAGATGGTGCTATAAGCTTTTTTTTTTCTTTAACAAAGGATGGCGCTCTAGACTAGTTTTTAATAGTAGATGGTGAATTTTTTTTAACAGCAGACGGTGCACTAGGCTAGTTTTTTAACACTAGATGGTCGTCTGGGTTAGTTTATGAATGTAAACAGCTCACAAACCTATTTGATTAAAAACAATGGACATCGTTAAGTTGTTTTTTGTGGTATTTATTTGGTGCTATGCAAAGGGCATGACAATAATCCTATATTCGCCGATTTGTCCTTGTAAGCATCATTTATGTTGACTTAAGGCTGATTTATACTTCTGCGTCGAGTGATGGGCGCGACCCACAGTGCCGGCCTTGAGCGTAGCTGTGCATTTATATGTCTGCATGCTGTTTGTGTTGCTCTGCAATAACACTTCCAAAACTCTAGCTGGCAGTAGGTTTTTATGTTCCTCTGTATCGAGTTTCATCGCAGGTGTTTTGTTTATTTTGAACACTACAAGTAACTAAAACTCGCTCATTCAGAGGCAGGAACTGGCGGATGTGCTACAACTCTAATAATAAGGTAAACACAAAACAAAAGTTTCCATCTGGAACTCCTTCATGGGACTCGACACTTGTAAACACTCGCTCCATCGTGCTCGCAGTTATCACCTTCGCCCATGCTCGTCACTGCTATCGGTGAGGGCTATGCGACAGTGTAAAGGCTGCGCCAGAGCTTACGCGTGCGCTTGACATAGATGTATAAATCAGACTTAAGTCAAACTTATGTTTAAGTGCGTTTTTAAGGTTTCACAAGCACATAGGCTGAAGCAAGTATTTCAAGTGTCACTATTAGTCGCTATATTTTGCTCAGACAAAAATAAAATGAAACAGGACAGAACTGGGGAAAAATATAAACATTATAATACATTTAAATTTGTATTTTTCCAAAGCAACTTCAATAGATGTCAATAACTTCAAAAAAGCACTTCAATCATCAGAGAGTATCAGTAAATACTGTAAATGTTACGACAAGTCATCAAATGCGCTTTTTGTGTTGAGAGGCAGATCTTTTGAATGGTTAACTAAAGGATGCGAGCGTTTTGCGCGCTGCTTATGCACCTTGCGCACCTCGCATTTTAACCGCCTGCTACGCCTCGCATGAGCCTGGTCAGTACCCGTATGGGAGACCACTTGGGAAAACCAGGTTGCTGTTGGAAGTGGTGTAAGTGAGGCCAGCAGGGGGTGCTCAACCTGCAGTCTGCGTGAGTCCTAATGCCCCAGTATAGTGAAGGGGACACCATACTGTCAGTGAGCGCTGTCTATCAGATGAGATGTTAACAGAAAAACGTGTTACGTCAGTCGTGTCTTTTTCATTCTCCAATGAAATGAAAGCAGAGGCGGGGTTTCCTTGAGGTGACAGCAGTTTTTGTGTTGTCAAGACGACTACGGAGACTTTTAAAGATGAAGGTTAAGTCGTTAGTGGTCGCTGTTTCGAGTTATCCAGAGCTGTAAGACCTAAAAAATCTTGAATATCACAATATTATTAAATAGTACAATTATAACAATATCAACAGCAACACACCGCGGATTCAGTCGTTGCACAGTGACGTAAAAAACACTTTTTTTTTCTTGTCAACAAAAAAGGCAGTGTGGTGCGCCCCGCATTTTTGGAACGTAAAAACTTGTTCGGTGTGATCGGCTCCTTAAAAGTTTATTTTTTAAGAAGGTGTCTGGTGCATATGGAGAGGAATAAAATGAAATCTAAGGAAAAGAATGAAAAGAGAGTAAATAATTAAAAGTGAGTAAAGAGCTGTATTACACGTTTACTATTTTTTATGTTTGAAAACATATTTTAATCTTTAATCCAAATTGTAAATACCAAAAAATGAACAAAAAACTCAACGGTTAAACAAAACTGTAGAGAAAGTGCCACAAAAACCGAGATGATTTAGGAATCTCTGCCCTCTGGAGGTCAATGTTTGGTGACTCTCAACAGTAAATCACATGCTCTTTTTAAAATCTCCCATATTGCAATAAACGCCACAGTTCATAAGGTCGTAAGAATCAATACTCAAACGCAGCTGATAAAATAACTTGGATGCGCTCATTTTAATTTGCACAAGCGGGCTCCTGCAGAGAATACCAAATGAAGTCCGGATTTGATTGAACGGCACTAATTAAAAGTAGCCGAGATGTTTATTGCAGTTCTGCAAAGCCACACAAAGCAGGATATTTAAACATCAAATCATGAAGTGAATGAATGAATGCGAGCCGCTTTGATTCCTTCATCTCTGCTATATTGGTTTCTGATATTATCGAGTCACTCCTTTCCTTCCTTCATCCTCACATCCGACTTTAAACATATTCAGTTCACTGCCACTTGTGCTGGGCTCCACATGTAATACATAATTAAAGAGCTCCCCTTATCACCTCATCTCCAGACAAGCAATAAGACCCTGCCTTTGTGGCTTTGACATGCAGACCACCACACCAGCCAGAATACAGACTGTGCTGAGGAAAATTATAATAAAGAGAAGATATGGAGGTTGTGTTCAGAAATCAAACTCTATTCTTCATATGCTGAGCTGCTGCTTTATTGTTACCTGTCAGATGTGGATTCTATATCGTAAAAGCAAGATTTATGCTAACAGAAAACATCATGATGCGTGTATGGGTCTGAGCAGGTCTTAAATGCAAAATAAGCAAAATTTTGAGGAAAAAAAATATTATATGTGTTTTTCACTATGGGAAAACAACCAAGAGCTATTTGGCACAACATGTGAGAGTATAAATAAGTCTTAAATCCATAAAAAAATTGCAAATTAAAGTTTAAAAACTTGGCCATACATCAGGTGAGACAAAATATGACCAGCAGCTATAAGAAGGTTTTCACCAAAACGAAGGCTTCAGCAAGTATTTTAAGTCAGAGAAATCTTATGCCAACTATATGCCAAAAATAATATAAATAATGTTTTCAAACAACAAATGGACAATATAAATAGATTAAAGATATTTACAGATTATTTAGAGCTGATTATTATTTGATATTTTATAATAAATGCAATTGCATAAATTAAAAAAAAAAAAAAAAAAAAAAAAAATATATATATATATATATATATATATATATATATATATATATATTTAATATATATTAAATATCGTTACAATTCTATAAATATTATATTATTTCAATAAATATATATTTTTATGTTAATAATAAAATGTTTATATTATTGTAAATATATTTAATATTATATATCACTGTTTATAATATATATATTTCTGTTTTAAAAATAACATTACAATTCTATTCTATTCTATTCTATTCTATTCTATTCTATTCTATTATTAATATTACAGTGTTATTATTTAAAGCTGATTATTATTTGATATTTTATAATAAATTTAATTACATAACAGAAATAAATAAAAAATATACATCTAATATATATTAAATATCTTTATAATTATTTAAAAATTTAATTATTATATTAAATATATATTTTTATATTAATAATATAATTTCTATATTATTGTAAAGATATTTTTTCATTACAATGTTATTACTTAGAGCTGATTATTATTTGATATTTTATAATAAATGTAATTACATAAATTATATAAATAAAACATACATTTAATATACATATATATATTAAACATCTTTACAATAATATAAAAATTATATTATATTATAATAAATATGTATTTTATATTAATAATATAATTTTTATATTATTGTAAAGATATTTAAAAATTATATATATATATATATATATATATATATATATATATATATATATATATATATATATATATATATATATATATATATATATTAATCTGTTTAGAAAATAACATTATTATATTATATATTATTAAATTTACAGTGTTATTAATATGAATATTATTGGATATTTATTATAAATGTAATTCTAGAAATTATATAAATATAAAAATAACATATAAATTATATAAATATAATTTTACATTATATACATAATTTCTATATTATTATAAAGATATTTAGTTTTTATATTTATAATATAATATTTAATTATTTATTATCATTTAATTTTAATAAAATGTATATAATAAAATGTATATATTAATATCAATATTATTATCAATATTTCTAGCAAAAACCTATTGGTAAAGTTACAAAAAGAGAGTACAAAAACACAGCAATCAACAAACCACCCTAAAAACTACTCCATCAAACAAGCAACCAAAAGAAGCGTATATTTCTTTTTACCAGTTTCATGCTGTGATTGTTTTGATCCCAGCGCCACAACATCACGCTCATCTTCCTCACTTCACCTGCCGCTGATGCAAACACACAAATCCCCTTTACACTCCATCAGAAGAGGAGAACAGCATCCATCAGCACCATCCACAAACATTCAGAGGAAAGAGAGAAAACACTGAGAGATCCATGATGACGGAGAATCACTGTTCAACTGAGCAGAGTTTGAAGAAACTAGAAACTGAAGGTGAGTAGATAAACACCAGGAGAATGAGTGAGTGAAGAAGCAGATCTCCAATGTGGAGGAAACACTGAGTGTGCTCTCAAACACACCGCTGAAGGGGGAGGAGAGAGAGAGAGAGAGAGAGAGAGAGAGCAGCTGGACAGGCAGATCTCCATCAGCTGTGAATGGGGGAATCCCTCTGTTCCTCCCCCACATCAGACCTCCATACAAACACAGCTCCAGCCAGTCACAATAAGTAAACTCACCATCAGCATTAAGCAGATTCATTAATAAAGCTGAAATAAGTAAAAACAGAAAGCTTTATTCAGACGTTATCAGTAGGGTCAGGCAAAATTTGCAAACTTTCTTTTGCTCTTTCTGTCTGAATTGAGTAAAAAGTTTGTGGATTTATGCAGAATGACTTTGAGAGTACACTGCAAAAAATGCTGGGCTCCACACAATCAATTTGTGTCGGAACAACATGAAGGAATTAAGTTCTCTTAATAGTTTTTACAAATTTAAGTGGATTGAATATAATATAATATATATATGGTCCAAAAAAAAAACCTCAAGAATTGTCTTGCTTCAGCTCATTTTAAATAAGTAGGAGCTGTAAAATGTAAGGTTTACAATGCAAATCCAATTAAATACATTTGTTTGGTAAAAAAGCTACAGCAGGTGTCTCACATAATAGATCCAATAAAAGACATTGAAAAATTACTGTACATAAATCACCAAAATATTTGCATATTCTTCAATAATATTGCTGAAATAAATATTAAAACGTAATAAATATACATGTATGCACAGTAAATAAATAGATTAAATGATGGACTGAAACATTTATAGAAATCAGCAGATTTCTGTGAGTATAGATTCTATTTCTGCCAAGTTTTAAGCAAAAAATTTTTAGCTACCAATCACAAGTAAATCAAAAACTAAGACTAAAAGTAATCAAAAACTCTGAAACTGTGAAAACTAAATGTTCCGCTCATATCACCCCAATCTTATACAATCTCCACTGGCTTCCAGCACTATATCTCCCCCATACCTTTGTAATTTACTAACTCACTACACCCCAATCTGGTCATTGCGATCAGTGTATTTAGTGTTGCACCATTCATCCATTCATTTTCTTTCGTCTTAGTCCCTTATTTATCAGGGGTCACCACAGCGTAATGAACTGCCAACTCCTGTGGCAAATGTTTTACTCAGTGGATGACCTTCCAGCCTCAACGGTGTACTGGGAAACACCCATACATACTCATTCACACACCCACAGTTATACACTACGGCCAGTTTAGTTCAACCAATTCACCTATACTGCATGTCTTTGGGCTGTGGGGGAAACCGGAGCACCCGGAGGAAACTCACGCCAACATGGGGAGAACATGCAAACTCCACACAAAAATGCCAACTGGCCCAGCTGGGACTTGAACCAACTACCTTCAGAAAGACATCTGCTGCATAAAACATGACCCAGGCGGTTCATTCTGCTGTGGCAACCCCAGATAAAGCTGAAGGAAAGTAAATGAGTGAATGAATAAATGAAAACAAAACAAAACAAAACAAAATAAAAACAAAACAAAAAAGCAAAAAACAAAACAAAACAAAACAAAAAAAAAACAAAACACAAAATAAAAAACAAAACAAAAAAGCAAAAAACAAAACAAAACAAAAAAACAAAAAAACAAAACACAAAATAAAAAACAAAACAAAATACAAAACAAAGCACAAAACAAAAAACAAAGCAAAACAAAAAACAAAGCAAAACAAAAAACAAAGCACAAAACAGAACAAAACAAAACACAAAACAAAAAGCAAAACAAAACAAAACACAAAACAAAAAAGACAAAACAAAAACACAAAACAAAAAGCAAAACAAAAAGCAAAACAAAAAACACAAAACAAAACAAAAAGCAAAACAAAACAGGGCAGCATGGTGGCGCAGTGGGTAGCACAATCGCCTCACAGCAAGAAGGCGGCTGGTTCGAGCCCTGGCTGGGTCAGTTGGCGTTTCTGTGTGGAGTTTGCATATTCGCTCCGGTTTCCCCCACAAGTCCAAAGACATGTGGTATAGGTAAATTGGGCAAGATAAATTGTCTGTAGTGTATGTATGGATGTTTCCCAATACTGGGTTGCAGTTGGAAGGGCATTCACTGCGTAAAACATATGCTGGAATAGTTGGCGGTTCATTCCGCTTTGGCGACCCCAGATTAATAAAGGGACTAAGCCGAAAAGAAAATGAATGAAAAACAAAACAAAACAAAAAACCAAACAAAGAACACAAAATAAAAAACAAAAAAAAACAAAACAAAAAATAAATAAATCAAATCTCCTGTCAAACACACAGGTCACAGCCTCTGTTCTGCTCTGTGGTGATGGAGGAGTGTGTGGCACACACCGCTGGCAGGAGCTGCGGCGACACACACCAGGTCTTCCCCATGTCCAAACCCTTGCCAAACCACAAATTACAAGCCAGATCTCAGATTCTGGGGATCGCCCAAGCTTCTGCCTCCATTCCCACACTAAAGAAGCCCAGAGGCTGCAGAATGAAGCTTGTTTTAAAAATACACTGCACACACAGGGCTTCTTTACTCAGGCAGATGTTTAGGAACTGACAGAGCGGAGCTACTAGAGCCTGACGGGATTTTAGTGGGGTTGGCAAAGCTACAGTGAAACTGACATTTGCCAAGGAAGAAGCTATACTTAAAATTAAGAAGTAAAACTAAAGCAAAGCCTTAAAAAGTTGTAAAAACAAAAGTCAGAATTCAAGATTTAAGCACTCGTCTAATTTTAGTTATATTTGCCAGGACAAATGTTCATTTCTGTTTTTTTCTCAAAAGTGTTTTTATTGAACATGTTAGATATGAAACATGCAGTACAAACAGCTTTTCTCTGTTTCTTTTTTTTAGACAATAAACAAAACCACATATACATTTAGGTTCTATAAAAATATATAAAATATAAGATTAAAATCATCAAATATCAAAATAAAATACAAATAAATAAAAAATATTAATTTGTAAGAAAAGAAAAGAAAAAACATATTAAAAATATATTAAAAATAAGGAGGAAAGGTTCTACTCTTCTAAAATAACACAAGGGTCTATCGTCTTTATGTAATATAAAACTTGTTGGCAAGTGAGAAAAACATATCAGTACAGCCTCTTACAGTATACCGTATTTTTTCTAAGGTCAAGTGGTGTAAAAATTCCATGAGCAATTGCTGAGGTTGCAAAGGTTGGCAAAAATGTTTCCTTCCATTTGAGCAATTTAACCTTCTAGCCAAAAGCGTAGCAAAGGCAATCACAAATATCTATTTATGTTTTTAATTGATTTATATGGTATGTAATGTCATGTCATGTCATGTTATGTAAAATGTAATATTTTAATATCCTAATAATTTAATTTCATTAATCCTTTAAGGGCTGTACTCACACTATGAACAGTTGCGTTGAACCGGGCCAAAGCACGCTTGTCCCCCCTCCCGTCTCCCCCGACGGCCCGCACTCACATTACATTCGGTTATATCGTTTAAGTCATTTGATATGCGTTGACAGATCAGCCACTTTTGACACTCATAAACTCCTCCTGCTGCAGGAATTAGGAGGTTTGCTGAAGGTGCAGCTGTAGTGCAGTGAGGGGTTTGCGTCTTTAATAATCTACGACAGTTTGCGTTAATTGAACAGTGCGATTGATTAATTAATCCATATCAAACAGTCCCTTAAAAGTCACGTCTCGCTTTCAGTTTCAGGCTTAGGCATGCTTGCACTCACACTGCAAGCGTACCACGCCTGACCCCAAGTGAACCGCGCTCAGGCCCACCTCTTCCAACCGGGCCAGGGCCGGCCAAGTGAACCATGCTTGAGCCTGATTCAGAGCACTCACACTTCTCAAACGATCCGGGAAACGGGCCTGGGCACGGTTCGCATAGCATAGTGTGAGTACGCCCTAAATGATAATGATTTTTTTATACATATACTCAAAAAAGGACTTTTGCTGTTTGTTTAAACTACTTGTTTAAAATGAGCTCAAACAACACAATTTTTAAGTTTTTTGTGACAACTTAATTAGTTTATGTTTAATCCACTTAAATTTGTAAAAACGATTAAGCTAACTTAATCGATTTGTGTTGGGACAACATAAAAGCATTGTGTGGAACCCAGCATTATTTAAGCCTGGTTTATACTTCTGCGTCAAGTGATCGGCGTAACCCACGACGCAAGCCTCGCGCGTAGCAGTGCATTTATACTTGTGTGCGCTGTTTCTGTTTCTCTGCAATAACACTTCTGAAATGCTAGCTGACAGTAGGTGTTTATGTTTCTCTGTCGAGTTTCTTCGCTGGTGTTTTGTGTTTTCTGAACACTTCTTTAATGTACAAGTGGCTCAAATTTGCTCATTTTGAGGTGGGAACCGGCGGACGTGCAACAACTTTAATCATAAGGTAAACACAAAACAACAGTCTCCATCTGGAGCTCCTTCACGGGACTCCACACTTGTAAACACTCGCTGCATCGGACGCGCGGCTCTCGCTCTCACCAATCGCAGAGATTGTGCTACGCGTACGCGTTACATTTTTTGAGAGGTGAGCGTTAACGTCACCGACGGCCACGCCGAGGGGCTATGCGTCCACGCGTAGGCTGCACCGTGCGTTTGACGCAGAAGTATAAATCGGCCTTTACAATGTACTTATGTACATACACTGTAAAAAGTGCTGGGTTTTACATAATTGATTTGTGTTGGGATAACATGAAGAAATTAAACTCAGTTTTTATAAATTTAAGTAGATTGAACATAAAACAATTAAGTTGTCCCAAAAAAACTCAAGAATTGTGTTGTTTTAACTCATTTTATATTAGTTTGAACAAAAACCAAGCGTCATTTTTTTGAATGTATATTTTAAATATTTGTTTATTTTAAATGTCTTACAAATATATTTTATTACAAGTCCATCTTTAAATGAATTGACAAAATACTTTTTTTAATAGTTTAATTAAGTTTAGTTTAGTTATAATAAGAACACTAGAACCATTACCAACAATTTAACACAAATTTGTAGTTCCTCTTTAACATTGGATTTTATAACGCTATTTATTATGAATAAACATTACTCTCCACCAGTGATGGGAATAACAGCGCTATAAATAAACGGCGTTACTAACGGCGATTCTTTTTAAAGTAACGAGTAATCAAATGAATTACTGTTTCCCCTGTTACAACGCCATTGCTGTTGCTGACAATAAAATGCGCGTTTCAGAACATTGAAGCAGTTTTCAGGCGAGCAGAGTCTCTCTCAGCTATAGGACCTCTCTTTCTCTGGGGTGGGTGTGTGTGTTCGGGGCTGGGGCGGGACACAACCAACTAGTGATGATGATTGGTGTGTCTGTGAACGTGATGTAACTGAGAACATGATGATTGGCTTAGATAAGAGTACATTTCCATCGATTGCCTATCAGAGGCAGAGTAGGGTGGGTTCACAAAGAAACACACGCACAGTCAGTTGCACACACCAACAACCTCAAGTCAGAATGACAGCAAATTCAACAAGTTCAAAGGTATCTGTTGCAAACTTGAAATATAAGCACTACTTTTCCCCCATTGAGGTGAAAGGTAAGAATGTTTATGTATCGTCCAACTTATGCCAAGGAAAAAAGAGTCTCTCTGCGTCGGTGACAAGTAATTCTAATCTAATGAAGCACCTCGGGCCGTCACATGCCGCCACAAAATTAGTGGCTACACAGGTGATAACGTGAGCTCTGTTACCAAAGGATGAGGCAAAGCCACGACGTCAAAGCAAATAAAACTGAATTTTTCTCCACCGCAAACACTTATTACTTAGACAGAATAAAACAAAATAATATCTAGATATATAGTTGAGGACATGCTGCCGTTGTCTCTCACATTAGATTAGTGTACAATGTTTTATATTTATTTTATAGTCATTTGACAAATTAGATTTCTTTTAAAAGGCAAGGCAAGTTTATTTATATAGCACATTTCATACACAGTGGCAATTCAAAGTGCTTTACAAGTATAAGAAAAAATAAAAACAGATAATAAAAAACAGATAAAACTAGATAAAACTATGTTAAAACAGGTTGTAAAAGAATGAAAAAGAAGAGAAAAACATAATAGTGCGATTTGTCGGTGTCAGGGTTCTGCCACTCTGGTCTTGTTAACTCTTGTTTTGGTGGCAGAGTCCAGACACTAGCTCTGTCTTGTCATGCCCTGTTGCGCTCGGCTCGAGTTTTCTCGGGTCGAGCGCTTGTGTTCTGTCATTGTGCGTGTCTCTGTATGAGCGCCAATCGTGGGCGCGCTTGGACCCTGCGCGTTCCCGCTTTACGTGGGCGCGCGGAGTTTGGGTGTGTTTACGGTTGTGCGCTCTCGTCCGGGTGTTTCTGTTTGTCTGTTTGCAGCGTGGTGTTTCAGTCCCAGCGTCTCTGTCTAGTTGGGTTCGGTTTCGGTCGGCGCTGGGATGAAGCACGCACGCTGCGTCTGTGTGAGCACACGGTGAGTGTTTTCATTCATTGTGTGCTCGTGTCTCGCGTCAGTCTTCTGTTGGTGTTGTGTTTGGCACGTGGCGTATGTTTACATGCGCCGCGTGCTTGTGTGTGTGTGTGTGTGTTATGTCATGTGCTCGTCAGTCTATTGTCTAGCCCCACCCTTCTTGTTAACCCATTATTAGTTTATCATGTTCACCTGTTTGTTAATTTACTTGTGCTTAAAATCTCCTGTTGTCTGCTGTCCTGTGCCAGTTCGTCATCTTTTCTCCTTGTCTTGACGTCGTACTTCATCGTGCCTTGTCCTGTCCTCCAGTCCAGATCCCTGCCAGCCTGCCCTGTCCAGTTTGTGTTGTTTGTTTCTTTTTGTTCATTAGTGTTTTTCCCCCTCAGGGTTGTTTATTTTTGCCTTTTTATTTTATTTTATAATAAATAAACCCATTTATCTTGCACTTGAGTCCTCGCTCCTTTTCCCCTCACCACAACCCTGACAGTACGAACTGGCCACAAGAGGACTCAGCAGAATGGGTTTATTTCTGCGCCCAGCTCTCTCCCAGACAGAAGAACCTACACACCAACCCCTAGCCAGAGGACTGCCTCACCAGCAGAACCATCGCCCTTTTGGAGTCTTCGCTGAAGATCTCCTTGAGGCAGTCCGGGGGCTTGGGTTCAGCGAGACCAACCTCATCCACATCTTTCTGGCTGGATTGGATGAACCATTCGATTGGGAGGAGCTGGGTGAAATTGGAGCATGGACGTATTGGGAGGTGGTGGAGTATTCCTGCCTGAGGAAGGAGAGGGAGATCCTGCAGGGGGAATGGACCCCTCTCACCACCACCACCAGCACCATCTCCCAGCCCATGACCAACCCCCAAGGGTTAACCCGCACCCAAAAGCGGAGGCTGAAAAGAAAGGCCTCTTCAGCAAAGGTGGCTCCAGCCCCAGGGTGCCCGCCAGTGTCGGCTCCAGCCCCAGTGCGCCCGCCAGTGTCGGCTCCAGCCCCAGTGCGCCCGCCAGTGTCGGCTCCAGCCCCAGTGCGCCCGCCAGTGTCGGCTCCAGCCCCAGTGCGCCCGCCAGTGTCGGCTCCAGCCCCAGTGCGCCCGCCAGTGTCGGCTCCAGCCCCAGTGCGCCC
Organism: Danio kyathit; assembly: GCA_903798195.1. Taxonomy (NCBI): domain Eukaryota; kingdom Metazoa; phylum Chordata; class Actinopteri; order Cypriniformes; family Danionidae; genus Danio; species Danio kyathit. Next base: position 20,447,045 of record LR812525.1, on the reverse strand, counting down.
GCCAGTGTCGGCTCCAGCCCCAGTGCGCCCGCCAGTGTCGGCTCCAGCCCCAGTGCGCCCTGCCCTGCCGGCACCACCCAGACGTCTAGCCCTGCCGGCACCACCCAGACGTCTAGCCCTGCCGGCACCACCCAGACGTCTTGCCCTGCCGGCACCACCCAGACGTCTTGCCCTGCCGGCACCACCCAGACGTCTTGCCCTGCCGGCCCCAGCCCGGCTCCTTGCCCTGCCGGCCCCAGCCCGGCTCCTTGCCCTGCCGGCTTCAGCCCGGCTCCTTGCCCTGCCGGCTCCAGCCCGGCTCCTTGCCCTGCCGGCCCCAGCCCGGCTCCTAGCCCTGCCGGCTCCCCTCGGGCCTCCAGCCCTGCCGGCTCCCCTCGGGCCTCCAGCCCTGCCGGCTCCCCTCGGGCCTCCAGCCCTGCCGGCTCCCCTCGGGCCTCCAGCCCTGCCGGCTCCCCTCGGGCCTCCAGCCCTGCCGGCTCCCCACAGGCCTCCAGCCCTGCCGGCTCCCCTCAAGCCTCCAGCTCAGCCGGCTCCCCGCAGGCCTCCAGCCCTGCCGGCTCCCCTCAAGCCTCCAGCTCAGCCGGCTCCAGTCCAGTCGGCTCCCCACAGGCCTCCAGCCCTGCCGGCTCCCCTCAAGCCTCCAGCCCTGCCGGCTCCCCTCAGGCCTCCAGCCCTGCCGGCTCCCCACCGGCCTCCAGCCCTGCCGGCTCCCCTCAAGCCTCCAGCTCAGCCGGCTCCCCGCAGGCCTCCAGCCCTGCCGGCTCCCCTCAAGCCTCCAGCTCAGCCGGCTCCAGTCCAGTCGGCTCCTCACAGGCCTCCAGCCCTGCCGGCTCCCCACAGGCCTCCAGCCCAGTTGATTTCCCTCAGGCCTCCAGCCCTGCCGGCTCCCCACAGGCCTCCTGCCCAGCCGGCTCCCCACAAACCCCCTACCTTGCCTCTCCTGAAGGATTCTCCCTGGGTCGTCCCTCCTGCTCCTCCCTGGTGTGCCCCTATACCACCCTGGACTGACCCCCCGGCTCCACCTTGGTCCCTTGTCCCTCTGGCCCCGCCCTGGACTGTTCCTCCTGTTCCTCCCTGGTCTTGCCCTCCCATCCCTCCCTTGTTCGTCTTGTTGGGTCTGGCTTGGCTCCCCTCCCTCCCCCCCTTCATGTTGTCTTGCATGTTCACTTCCCTGTCTTGTGTTTGTTGATGTTGTCTTGTGGTGTTTCTTGTCTGTCTTGTACCTTGTTGAGTGTTCCCTTTAGGGACGCCAGGTGGCGTCCCTTTTGGGGGGGGGCTAGTGTCAGGGTTCTGCCACTCTGGTCTTGTTAACTCTTGTTTTGGTGGCAGAGTCCAGACACTAGCTCTGTCTTGTCATGCCCTGTTGCGCTCGGCTCGAGTTTTCTCGGGTCGAGCGCTTGTGTTCTGTCATTGTGCGTGTCTCTGTATGAGTGCCAATCGTGGGCGCGCTTGGACCCTGCGCGTTCCCGCTTTACGTGGGCGCGCGGAGTTTGGGTGTGTTTACGGTTGTGCGCTCTCGTCCGGGTGTTTCTGTTTGTCTGTTTGCAGCGTGGTGTTTCAGTCCCAGCGTCTCTGTCTAGTTGGGTTCGGTTTCGGTCGGCGCTGGGATGAAGCACGCACGCTGCGTCTGTGTGAGCACACGGTGAGTGTTTTCATTCATTGTGTGCTCGTGTCTCGCGTCAGTCTTCTGTTGGTGTTGTGTTTGGCACGTGGCGTATGTTTACATGCGCCGCGTGCTTGTGTGTGTGTGTGTGTGTTATGTCATGTGCTCGTCAGTCTATTGTCTAGCCCCACCCTTCTTGTTAACCCATTATTAGTTTATCATGTTCACCTGTTTGTTAATTTACTTGTGCTTAAAATCTCCTGTTGTCTGCTGTCCTGTGCCAGTTCGTCATCTTTTCTCCTTGTCTTGACGTCGTACTTCATCGTGCCTTGTCCTGTCCTCCAGTCCAGATCCCTGCCAGCCTGCCCTGTCCAGTTTGTGTTGTTTGTTTCTTTTTGTTCATTAGTGTTTTTCCCCCTCAGGGTTGTTTATTTTTGCCTTTTTATTTTATTTTATAATAAATAAACCCATTTATCTTGCACTTGAGTCCTCGCTCCTTTTCCCCTCACCACAACCCTGACAGTCGGATGTAGCACAGTGCTCATTCAGTAAAAGCACAGCTAAACAGATGTGTTTTCAGTCTGGATTTGAATGTGCCTAATGTTGGAGCACATCTGATCATTTCTGGGAGTTGATTCCAGCAGCGAGGGGCGTAGTAGCTGAAAGCCGATTCACCCTGCTTTGACTGAACTCTTGGAATTTCTAGTTTATATGATCCTAGAGATCTGAGTGTTCTTCTAGGTTTGTATTCAGTGAGCATATCTGTAATGTATTGAGGTCCTAGGCTATTTAGTGATTTATAGACAAGTAGTAATACTTCAAAATCTATTCTGAATGTAACTGGGAGCTAGTGTAAAGTCCTGAGGACAGGTGTGATGTGCTCTGATTTTCTGCTTCTGGTCAGAATCCTGGCCGCAGCGTTCTGGATGAGCTGCAACTGTCTGGCTGTCTTTTTGGGAAGGCCCGTGAGGAGGCTGTTACAGTAATCCACCCTGCTGCTGATAAAAGCGTGAACAAGTTTCTCTAAGTCTTCACTGGAAACAAAGCATCTGATTCTTGCAATGTTTTTGAGATGATAGTATGCTGATTTACTAACTGCTTTGACATGACTATTGAAACTCAGATCTGACTCCAGAGTCACACCAAGATTCTTGACCTTATTTTTTGTTGTTTGACCTCATCTCTGTTCCCAAACGCAATGACTTCAGTTTTCTCTTTGTTTAACTGAAGAAAGTTTTGGCACATCCAACTGTTCATTTCATCAATGCATTGGCAGAGGGTGTCAATAGGGCTGTAGTCATTAGGCAATAAGGCTAAGTAGATCTGAGTGTCATCAGCATAGCTGTGGTAGGAAATTTGGTTCTTTCTCATTAAAAGTAACGCAGTAGTTACTTTCCCTGGTAATTAGTTACTTTTATAATTATGTAACTCAGTTACTAACTCAGTTACTATTTGTGAGAAGTAACTAGTAACTATAACTAATTACTCTTTTAAAGGAACGTGCCCACCACTTCTCTCCACCAATGCTTCAAAAGCAGACTCGCGTCTCATAAGATTTATATCAGTTTTCTCAGTAAATCAGGCTCATCTAAAGCTAATTGGCTCTTTAAAGCTCAATCGGAGTGTTAGCAAAACACATTGTAGAAGTGAGCAGATTTATTGTGTTTCTGTAGAGGCGAGTGAAATGTGGCGGACGCTACATGTGTCAGCCAGCGGAGAACAAGCTCATTAAAAAACAACAGCTTTGAATCACAGCCTCCGCTCGCCATTCATGCTCTCAATGGATGCTAAAATAAACCCCAAGTATGCGTGGACAATGCAGGGGACTCGGGCCTCTTTGTTTCGGGAGACCCCCATCATCTGCTTTTCGGGGGGATTTTGGGGGTGGAGAGGTCCCTGCTGACGAGCTGTTAGGGGGCGGTGGGACATATGGGCTTTCTCGGGCTCTGACACCAAAATTTATGAGGGATTCTTAGGCACCCTGAGTGTCCCGAGCTGATGGAGATGCAGCCACTTGTGAGACATGCACCGATATCATGCTTCTGATAACATTCTCGATAGGTTTTTTTGTTATTAAAGTAACACCACAACATTTGATTGACTGCATTTAGTTGGTTGCAAGTACATTTTCTGCACACTTTTATTACTCGTTTCATTTTTTTCCCCTTTTCCTTTTTTTAAATTCATTGTTTTCTTCCCTTTTGTAAAAAAAAACAACAACAAAGATAACGAAATGTAACAATTTGTATTGTAATAGAGTTTCTTTGTTTTTTTACAATACAAAATTTGAACATAGTAACACCCAGGGCTTGACATTAACTTTTTTGATCACCAGCCATTGTGGCTAGTAGTTTTCCAACGTTACTAGCCACTCGCCATTTTCACTAGCCACAATTATGTTATTTTATATGCATAAATTTGACTTTGGCATGCTAAAATTACTTGATATAGATGTTGTGTTATGTCCACATGCCTCCTCGTTAATTTAAGTTTTTTTTTGTGTGTTGTGACCTTGATCAATGAGCATGAGCAAATTGATCTGTATTGGTCAATACTGGTATTGGGATCAGATTAGTTCCAAAAAAATGGTATCGGTGCATTCCTACATAAAAGTGCACATTCACTCTGGGAACAAAGTTTCTAAACAACAACAAAATTTCCAAAAAATACATTTAAATGAAGTTTCTATGTAAAATGAATGCTACAGGGTAATATGACGCCAATACCTTTTGTTCCTTTTCATTCTAATGATATTTGCAGGGACATATTATCTATGATTTCAAAATATAAAGTGAAAACATAAAACTAAAAAGTAGACATGCTGAATAAAAGTGCACTTTCACTCTGGCAACAAAGTTCTGCTGCGTGTAAAAAAAAACACTCATTAAAAATAAATGCTTGAGTCTATACGTTTACAAAAACGTACTTCATTACAAGACTATGTACTATGGCATTACAAGACAAATAACTATTATTTCTTTTCACACTCATGATATTTGCAGGGACATATTATCTACATACTGTAGTTAATAGCTGGAAACATAAGCTTTGAGCAGGTAGGTAGTGATTTAAATGAGATTATATGATTTCAAAATATTAAGTGAAATCATGAAACTAAACAGTAGACGAGCTGAATAAAAGTGCACATTCACTTTGGCAACAAAGCAGTGCTGTGTGGAAATGCGTGCTATCAGCCTGATCTCACGTGAAAACATAAGTATTTTACGTTTTGTCAGTTTAGTGGCTAATTCATACAAACTTGTGCAAGTTCAGTCGTACAAAAACGTACGATTTAAAAAAAGAGGCGTGACGTCAACCGTCATTGGTTGATGAGCAAATAATACTAAATTGCACGAATTAGACTGTACGAATTAGCCACTGAATCAAAAAGTTACGAATTGTCGTGAGATAGCGTTGGTGCTACAGTCTACATTTTTTGCAAAAACGCACTTCAACATACATTTAAATGAAGTGTCTATGTAAAATGAACACTACGGAGCAGTATAACGTCAAAAACTCTTGTTCCTATTCCCACTAATGATATTTACAGGGACATAGTATCTACATCACAGGTGTCAAACTCAGTTCCTGGAGGGCCGGAGCTCTGCACAGTTTAGTTCCAACCCTAATTAATCACACCTGATCAAACTAAGTGAGTCCTTCAGGCTTGTTTGAAACCTGCAGGTAAGTGTGTTGAAGCAGGGTTGGAACTAAACTGTGCAGGGCTGCGGCCCTCCAGGATCTGAGTTTGACACCCCTGATCTACATAGTTCTTCGCACATCATCAAATAAGCACCACAAAATACTTAGCAATGTCTCTGATTTGTAGTCTAATACGCTTGCAAATATCTATCTCTATATGCACAGCTTTTCTGATGTGGTCATTTTGTTCGGGGCTCAGTTTGTAGAATGTTGCATGTGAAAGCAAAGTAAAACTACATGGTCACACTAAACTTCACTCTCCCGTTTGCTTTTGAAAACACTATCAGTTAGGTTTGGGGATCTTGTACGACAAGCCCTGTCTTCTGGTAATGCGTACAAGGAGGAGGTGTATATGAAATGTACATCAAAATGTACCATACCTACTGTATTTCAGATTTACCAAAATGCAGACTAGGCATGGGCCGGTATAAGATTCTGACGATATGAAAACCTTGCATAAAAATATCACGGTTTCACGGTATTGTGATTACGGCTCTAAAATATATTCTTGTTAAATGTCTAGGTAAAAAACAAAAACTTTTTTCCCCTTTGAACACTATATATTTTATTTTAAGAAACTTCTTCATTAGTTTGAAAACCATATTTCTTTACAATTTAAAATGGCATTTTTGTATATCTTTTCTGTTTGAGATATTGTTGTCCTAAAAAAAGCGTAAATAAAAAATCTTAAATATACTGTAGGAACGATATAGCAGAAATTTTCCGCGGTTTTAAAACCTTGACTTTTCTAAACCGCGGTATACCTTGCAGAAAAGTGAGTGATATCTGAAGACGATGGGCTCCTTTATAGATGTTTTAATAAATCTTTCCAAACCCAAATTAAATTTAGGATTTTCTTCCAGTATAAAAAATAAAACATTTACAGGTTTGGAGCAAAAACTGACAATTTCCAATTTCTGTCTGATCTATCTGTGCATCTCTACTACCAATGTTGCTGAAATACAGAAAATATGATTATATTGCAGCATCCAAATGAATAAATGACAGATAGCTGCGTGTGAAGAACAACCGCATAAGTAAAAAAAAAAACAATTTTAAATGAGGTAACCATATGACATTAATTGTATGTGAACTCTGTATACAGAAACAGTTTGGGTATATTTTTGCGAGACCAAGAGTCTGCATTTTAAACATTAAAATGGCTTCACCATATTTGAATTCAAAGAGAGAACAAAAACCAGGGAAAAAGAACCGTATATGTGATGTGATCTCTATCTATCTCTCTCAACGCGCTGAGGAGCGCTAAACAGCACAAAATCAGTTAACCTATCAAAATAAACCACATACCATATATAATGAAGCTGTATCAATGCATATTTCCCGCAAGTCCTGTGTAAACCACGGCAAGCAGAGTTTATTTGTTTATATATTTATCAGGGGCGCAACTGCCCATTTACTGAGGGGTATGCGGGTTCAAGTTTTATAATAAATTTATAAATTTATAAAAACATCTATATGGTATAAAAATGGATCTTGATAGAAGGATTAATAAACATTTCAGTTCCAAAAATGTGAATATTCTGACTATTGGTCAATGTGTCAGTTTTAACAGGGTTAAGAATAATTATAATCAAGTATATAAAATTTATAGAGAAATTTTTAATTCAAATATTATTTTCTATTTTGTCTGAAATATATTCAGTAGGCCCACAGTAGGATTTTTAGCCCATCATTGAGTCTATGTATTAACTTGTGTAAATGTGTGTACATTTATATTTACTCAGTTTTTAAAATCATTTCACTAATATTATTGTAATATAACAATAGTAATATTAAAATGTTCATACGATTTATTTACAATACAGTTTGTAAAGTAATATTTTCTGCCTTTTAGTAGATATATTATATGAGTGACTTGCTTTGTTTACCAAATAAGCGGATCTAATTTGATTTGCATTGTAAACATTAAATAAAAGTAAAAAGGTATTATTGTTTACTTCATATATATATATATATATATATATGTTTTTAGTTATGATAATCCTAAAATCATTCCGCATAAATCCGCAGATTTTTTTACTAAATTCTCAGCAGAAGTAGCAAAAAATATCTGCACATTCTGTCTGGCCCTAATATTTAGGTCTGTACTTATAAACATACATTTTGTGTGATCCCTCTTATTTTGGCAAATTAATTAATTAATAATAATAATAATAAATAAAAAACATTTTTCAGATTATTCTTATAACTTTTGACCTCAACTGTAAGTATGATTTGACAGTTTATTTTGATAAAACTTTTACATCTACATGAACATTACACTTGGCTGTGTGACTGCATGTTATTGTTTTAAATTAAAATGTGTGTGTCAACGTATGCAACTCATACCTATAAACTCTCTCGTTTTTGCCTTATTAATTCTACCATATTTTACCATTCTATCTACTCTTCCGTCTCTGCATTTTCCCGTATTTCTCCCGCATTTGTAATGTTTGTTATGTGAAAAGTGAAAGTAGCAACTACAGAGTTTATCACAAATGTGATTGCAAGAACTGTTTAAGAGAAATATGCTTTCGCATTATTTTGGATTGACAGCATGTTGAAATTAGTATAAAACGGCCGCATTTACGTCCTTTCCAGTAAAGCTTATGCGTCGATCGCCGCCCTTATGCAGCCTCTGATCAGTAAATTCAAGTATAACGGTGCTGACTGACGGACGCGCTCCATAGTGATAAAGACGGCTTTACACGCGATTTGAATAAATGAAAGCGGATACTTTGAGATTCGGGTTTGTGAACATACAAATACTTAATAATATGTAAACATGTTTAAACACAACTAATATTATCTTAAATGAGCATAAACAAAACTAATGTTTTCATTGCATTCTTAAAGTCACACCTCTGTTATCAAGCACAACGGATCAAACAGATGCATTTGCTGCTCTTCACTAAATAAATATAGTATATATAAAATCAATATTTAAATGCAGTGAATACTAATTTTATCTTTTGAAGCAGACGGTCCATAATTTTACGACTATCAAGCGTTTACCATAAAGTCAACTTTACGCCAGCCTTATGGCTTTAGCCCATAGAATTATACTGTTTTTCACATATATACACGATGGAAGAATACGATTTCGGACGCAGTCCATGTGTGGCCGTACGTCACTGCCCCCCTGCCTGGACAAAACCACCTCGTCTGCATTTATGTTAAGTAAAAGCCCATGCAGTGACTGGGTGGAGATAATGAACAATTAATGATATGGCGGCCTGTCGCTCCCAAAAACATTAGAAGTTGATTAAAAGTATGGTAATAATAGTTTGGTTAAGCTTACCAATCTCTTATTATCCAATTTGTCGTGGCAGTTTTCATTTTAAGGCATTGTTTGTTCTTTTTTTAGTTTTCTATTTTGCGCTCCACGTCTCTTCACTCTTCTCTCTATTTAGAACATGTGACCGAGCAACGGATCAATCAAATGGTCAAAGAAAGGGGGAGGGGTGGTATAATTTTTTTATTTAATAAAATACAATATTATATTCATATAAAATGCAGAATAAATATTTTAACCAAAAATATTTATTTATTTTTATTATTTTAAACTTTTAATAAGGATAATTTCAAAAATAGTTTTGGCACAATGGCGCCCCCCCATGTGTGGCGCCCCTATGCGCCGCATATACTGCATACCCCCTTTTTGCGCCACTGATATTTATTAATATCATGAGATGGCGGAGCGCGAGAACAGTTTGACGTGGTATATACACAGGTGCACTGCGCCAGCTTTTCTAAATAAACGACAATATTTAGCTATGATGTCTGTCTGCGTTTTATGTATTCATTTGTGAATTGTATATTGTTATTAATTGATTGCCTGTACTGTAAGAAGGTCTATGTTTTGCACATTGTTCATACTGTATTTTCTGTTTTTAAATAATGTTACGAGTAGTTGTTGTGGTGTAGTGTGTGTGGTGTTTTCTCTCTCTCTTTCTCTTTCGCTCTCGCTCTTTCTCTCGTTCTCTCGCTCTCTCTTTGAATTATTCACAGGTGCAGCGGATTAGCCTCTGGGATCATGATTGGCGTTTGGATTGGCGGCGGCTGTATTTAAACCCTCCGAGAGCATGGATTCAGCGGCTCCCCGCTCTCTCTCTCTCGATTCCTTGTTGGTCTAATTCTCTGTGGAGATATTGTTGTTTAAGTGATACAAAATGAGTGTTTGTTACTGATATCTCTAATGTGGCATTTTGTGAGTGCCGATGTGACATTGTACATTCTAACCGGAGAAACCCGGTTTTCTGTCTCCCTGTCTGCTTGGAGCATGGTAGGGAGGTTTGGTGCCTTCTGTTTATTATTTTCGTTTTCTCATGTGTTGTTAGTTTAGGGAGGTAAGTTTCTGTATTTTATTTTATTATCTATTTTCCAGGGAAGTTTGCTCTAATTTAGTTAGTTTTGTTTATTGTCATTTATTTTGGCTAATCCCTCCCGATGTCATTTTTGCTCCTTTATATTTTGTAAAATAAATTCTATTTTCTTGTTAATTTTCAGTGGTTGTGTTTTTGGTTCATATTATGAGGAGAGGGAGTGCGGGGGCACCAGGGATTATATTTTTAATCCCTGTTAACTTGTTACGTTTTGGTTAAACCTCTTTTTGATTAAGGATTTTTAATTTAATTCGTAACAATAATAATAATAATAATAATAATAATAATAAACTTGAAAGGAATGCTTAATATTAACCTGAAGTTTCTGTTACTGTATTAAAATGAAGGTAAAGGAATCAGATCTTTAGTAGTTTAAAGTGATATGATGAGAGTTATACTGTTATTCCACACTAACTAGACATATACCGTTCTTCCACATTTGACAAATATAAATCACAATAACTTTTGATTTTTAATACTGACACTGAAAAATGTCATGTCCTTAGAATTAAGAAGCTTTTGTTGTCTATCTTCAAATAGAAAAAGAATATATAATATAATGTTCACAATCCAAATGAAAATATGGACTATGGTTCTTCGTCTCAAGGCCTCATTTTTTCTCTTTCTTTATAGCTTCACTCAGTTTTACGCAACATTCAAACCCTCCTGGCTAAGTCTGACATGCAAGGAAGCTGCTCGTACCCAGAATCCACCTGTTCAAACAAAGTCCATAATCACTTCAGTCTAAAGCAGCAAATGACCAATAACGTACGTATATCCCAGCAAACACACATCACATCTCACGCTTTCCCCTGGCAAAGGTCAAGCACTAACAGCTTCATCAGCGCCGACCTTTGACCTTAAACTGGACACAAATGCATGCTGACCTTTACTGTTCGCATCGGCCACGTCATGCCTGATTTTAGCTCACATTACCAAAACAGCATTCAGACGCAAGCCGACACGTTTCTATGATGGAGCACCATAAAGAGAAGACAAAAGAGTGAGAGTTAAACAGACACTCAGGACGACAGATGTCTTGATTGACACGTCCTGGGGCAGATGAAGGAAGTACAACTAAATATGTAGATCACCAAAAGAGAGACACCCAGACTAGAATCACAAAAGCTCATAATTCCTCTACAGTTGGAAAAAATTGTTCTTTTACATTTGAGGAAGGGAAAGTTGACCCCAAAATGACATGACCTCATAATTTATTCTTCTGTCATTTGGTTTTAAAAGAAGATATTTTGAAGAATGCTGGTTGCTGGCACCCATTGACTTCTGTAGTAAGGAAACAATACTATGAAAGTCAAAGGGTGCCAGCTATCAGCATTTTTCAAAGTATCTTTTTTTGTGTTCAACAGACGAAAGAAAATCAAAATGGTTTTATACAGATGAAGGATGAGTAAATGATGGAGGAATTTAGATTTTTGGGTGAACTAGCCATTTAAACTCAACATGATAGATGTGGAATTTTTACACTAGAATTGAAGTCTCTCATCACCATTTAGTCTTTTTTTGGCATAGATTCAAACCTGTGTAACTTTTTTCTGCAACAAAACACACAATCGAATTTTCACAGCATAAAAAACAACACTGAAATATATGATAGAAATCCTGCTTTAATCTTACACACAACAAACAAAGCCATCCAGCTTAGAAATGACATGAGGATGAAAATAAATAAATAAATAAATAAATAAATAAATAAATAAATGTGCTAACGGCATGTGTGTCAACTTTAAAATATACCAGAAAATTACATTTGTATGTTTATATCTGTGTATGCATGTATGCAAGAGTATGTATGTGTGTATGTATGTGTGTGTGGGTGTGTGTGTGTGTGTGTGTGTCCGTCCGTCTGTCCATCCATGCATCTATCTATCTTTTGGTTTGTTTATTTTTTTGTTTATTTATTTGCGTCAATCTTAAACGTTAGCTTTGGTATTACTGTACTATTATTACTTTGGGATAGATTTAAATATTTTTATTTTATATTGTTGGTTTTGTTGTGTTTTTGTTATTTAAATTTTTTCTAGCATGTCTCTTTGTGACTTGCCATAAAAATGTAATCAATTTTCACGATCCAGTCAATTCCTAATAAATAAAATCAAAGCACATGTCCTGTTCACTTAGAAATACACTGTAAAATATATTTTGGTGATGTGTGCAAGAAGGATGTGTATCTGAAATGTACATCAAATATACCCTAACTACCATATTTCAGATTCGCAAAAATGTAGACAGCGCCCTCTAGAGGATTTGTCATCTGAAACGTCCAACAAAACATATCTGGAGTAACGTATTTCAGGTTTCACAAAAATGTATTTCCAATGAGCTTGAATTACACTTAAAAAAAAAAAGAAAGAAAAGAAAAGTAAGCTTCAACTAAACATTTCTGAAGACTATGGGTTACCTTGTAGATATTTTAATAAATCTTTTCACCCCAATTTAAAATTTAGGAAGTTCTTCCAGTGTTAAAAACATTCACAGATTTGGAGCAAAAAACTAATCATATGTTCTTAAATACAAATCATATGTCCTGTTAAACTTAATAAATAAATAAAATAAAATAAAATAAAATAAAATAAAATAAAATAAAATAAAATAAAATAAAATAAAATAAAATAAAATGAAATGAAATGAAATGAAATGAAATGAAATGAAATAAATGTGACCACTAAATAAATGGGGCTCCAAGCTCTCTAATAATTACATATTTGTGACAATTTTTTAATATACATTTTTTTTCAAAATATTTATTATTCTAATCATAATTAAATTAATCAGTCATGAAGCTAAATTGTAACCACAAAAAACAAAAAAACATTTTTTTTTTAGGAAATTAAACCTTAATTTAAGCATAAACTGTCGAATTTTCAATTTGCTTAAATACAAATCATATGTCATCTTTAACTTAGAAATACACTGTAAAAATAAAATAAAATAAAGGCGGCGCAGTAGGTAGTGCTGTCGCCTCATAGCAAGATGGTCGCTGGTTCGAGCCTCGGCTGGGTCAGTTGGCGTTTCTGTGTGGAGTTTGCATGTTCTCCCTGCGTTCGCATGGGTTTCCTCTGGGTGCTCCGGTTTCCCCCACAATCCAAAGACATGTAGTACAGGGAAATTGGGTAGGCTAAATTGTCCGTAGTGTATGAGCGTGAATGAGTGTGTGTGGATGTTTCCCAGAGATGGGTTGCGACTGGAAGGCCATCCGCTGCGTAAAAACATGTGCTGGATAAGTTGGCGGTTCATTCCACTGTGGCGACCCCGGATTAATAAAGGGACTAAGCCGAAAAGAAAATGAATGAATGAATGAATGAAAATAAAATAAAATTAAATAAAAAAATTAAATTAAAAAAATAAATAAACAAAAAATTTAAATAAAAATAAAATAAAATATGTGTGACTCCAACAAATAAACGTGACTCTAAGCTCTATAATAAATACATATTTGTCACAAAATGTTTTAATATGCAATTTTTAAAAATGTATTATTCTTATTATAATTAACATAGTCATGACATAAAGCTAAATTGTTACCACAAAAAACTTAATTTAAGCAAAAACTGTCAGTTTCTGTTGTAAAACTATGAATGTCTTCAGTGTGCAAATGTGTGGAATCCAATATCTAAATAAAAGACTTCAAATATTCTCCTCAAACTGAGATGTACAAACACGCGCACATCTAAACCATCAACTCCTTTAATCTATTTCAGTCTCAGCCTGTT